>VMDO01037862.1:0-13978 GCA_007922755.1 Pedetes capensis
GTGGTGAAATAATAGAAGATTTTCCACAGGCACCTAGAATGAGATAAAAGTGTGCACTACCACCAATTTTATCTAGTATTTTTCTGAAAGTCTCACATACTGTGAAAATATAGAATACAAAAGATTATATTTGGAAATGAAGAAATAAAGCTGTTATCTGAATATGATGTGTTTGTGTCCAACAAAAATTCAAAAGAATATTCCGATAAACTTATTAATATGCATAAATGTATACTTATTTATAAACATGTGGGCATGATATATAGATGAAGGAGGCAGGCGTATTGGAAAGGACAGAGTATAATCCAGTTATTGGAACTATAGTACTAGATAAACATGAGAACAAAAGCAAAACTAATGAAAGCAGATATAATGGTCTCTGGTTCACTGTTGTATTCTCAGAATGTGACACATAATAGGCATTCAACAAACGACCCTTGAATGTTTTAATGAATGAAAGAGCTAATGAATTATATAAACACTAATCCTTTTATGTGTCTTCAAAATGGCTGCATTAGCATCATAACTTTAAGTAAGGTTACAAGTCCAGAGTAACTGCTCCAGAGTCAAAGATTGTTGTTGTTAGGTGCCATCAAGTTGGGTCAGATTCATAGTGAACCTACGTACAACAGAGGAAACACAGTCCAACATTGTGCCATACCCGGTACTATTGTCAGTGCTTGTCTGTTGTCCATAGGGTTTTCAATGACAGGGTCAAAGAATTTATGACAATAAAGACAGGGAATCAGCATGGTCATTGTAGGAGAATGATTATAAGCCACCTTATATGCCTTAGGATTGACATTTAAATGTCAGGATAAGTAATGAAGTTTCAATTGTAATTATGTTTTGAAGACATACTAATATTGTTTCTTTGTCATAATAATCAATTTCAGTTATTTGAACTGTATATCTGAAGATTCATCATAATAGATTAAAATATAAAGGATCCATCAAAAACTTTCATTCCAACAGCTACACTGTCCAAACTAGACTGAAAATTTGGTGTAGTTACAGACTGTTGGTTTTACAACAAATAAAAAAAACACTAAAATGCTCATGTTTTACAAGTAAATATAATTTTTTTGTCCCTTATTTAATGTATTGTATCTCATCAAATTGGAAGTTAACAGAGTAGACGAGGAAAAGTTGTTAAATTTAGCTAACAATTTTATTCATGGTATTATGGATATAAACTCTGTGGTACGCTATCCAATACCAGAATTTAGGATTTCATAAGAAATTAAAATTCGGTCAGTGGAGGGGAGGGGGCAAGAGGGCAGACAGATAACAGATGCCTTCTGTCCCAGAGTAAAGGGAAACCTTGATTAGGGATTTGGAACTCACATTGAATAGATAGAAACACTGATAGTTTAGATTGGGAGATAGAGGATGAAGCTGAACAGACATTGAAATTGAGGATTTGGCTTCAGAGGAGCAACACAGAGGACAGTAGCTGGACTGCCATTCCACCATTTTGCCATCACCCAGATGGCGGATAGAATCCTGGAGACTCGGAGGGGACTTCATGCACACACCCACAGGGGCTTGACCCAACATGGAGTGCAGCCTTGACATCACACTGTCACCCTGCCCATGGGACACAAACTACAAGTTTTGGGTGAGTCTGAGGTAGCACAAGGAATTGCCATCCGTAGCAGCACACGTCCCATAGCCTGAGACACTGGGCTGTTTTAGGTCCCTCATGCAAGAAAATAGGGATCAGATCCATGACAGTGGATAGGCAAGAGTACAGGGAGTGATTGCGGAGGGAACTGGGAAACCGGTGCCAGTGGTATGCATCCAGAGCTGAGAAGTGGCTCCCTCCCTCCTGTTGTGGTGAGACAGTTGTGCAGATGCAATCTCCACAGACATACGGGCACATATACACCCAGATCCCAGACACACCAGAGGTGATCCTAAGTCATCCCACTGCACAGTGGAGTAGGCTGGGGTCTGTGCAAGCAATTGAGCCCCTCACGGACAGAGTGCTCCTTTTCAGCAGAGACTAGTGGCACAATTAGTCACAATTAGAGCAGTTTCAAGCACGATCACCACGCACGGACAGGTCTGCTACAGATTCCCTCCTGGAGGGTTGTATATCATCCTGCCCACAAGAGGATATAGTCCTCCCAAGTGGTCTCCCAAGTGGGTGGAAAGCCCTGCAATAAAAAATCCACAATAGTAGCCATATTCCCTCCATGCTATAGGCTTTGGGCCAGAAATCTCTGATTTGGGGAAGTGGCACCCGAACTATGTGGGACAGGGAGAAATCCAGGGAGGACCCCACAGGTTCCTCTGCCTCTCAAACAATACAATAGACACAGAATATTTTGTGGAACCATCTCTTTGGGCAGTCGGTGTCCCACTTAAACCCAGGACATTGTGGGGCAGTCTGCTATATCTATTCTATACATTAAGCCAGACTGCTCCTGCGGATTGTGTGAAAACACTGTCACCCTGAGTTCTGCAGGGAGCACTGCTTCGTGCAGTATTGACTTCACCTGGTGGAACTGAGTGTCCACAGTTCAGATTCCACCTGCAAGAACATACAAGGACTTTTTTTTTTTTTGTACGGGGGTTTGAACCCAGGGTCTTGCGTCTGCTTGCTTTGTAGGTGCTGGCCCGCCATGCTGTGCCCCCAGCCCATATTTTTTAGTTTTTGAGACAGGGTCTCACTGGATTTCACAGACTGCCTCTGACCTCGGGCTTGCAATCCTCCTGCCTCTGCCTCCTGAGCCGCTGGGATTGCAGGCATGCACCACCACGCCTGGCTACAAATGTTTTTATGTGTGTGTGGGAGTGTGTATGCATGAGTTTTCTTTTTTCCTTTCTATTTTTCTTCCCTTCTTCTTTTACTCCCTTCCCTTTTTCCATTCTTCTTCTTTTTTTCTTAAGCTATATATGTGTCTTTGTTTTAATTATTTTACCCTTAAGTCTTAACCTTAATTTTAATTTTGACAATAATTTCTATTAGCCTCTGTCCTCTATCTCCTCTTTACCCCTCTTCTGTCACCAGATCCCCCCTTTTTCACCCCACAGAAGAGAAACAAAATTTACAGCCTCCCTAGTCCCTACCCCCTTTGGAGTTGGGCTGGTGGACTAAAGAGAGAACCACACAGACCAAAAAACCAAGAATATACCCAGCGTATAAGCTGAAATAAGCACCAGAGATTCAGCACCACACAATCTCAAAGGAATAACAGAGAGAGAAGTTCTACACTCTCAGGAGAGATGAATTCTATTTCCTGGACCATATTATGGGCAAACAAAGTAAACCTACAAACTACACAAAGGGGCAAGATGAATCTGAAGGTCCCACAGATCAAAGCCCCCCAACAAATAACTCCAAGGACTCTCAAATCTTAGAGATCTCTGATTCAGAATTCCGAGTCATGGTTATAAACATGCTAAGAGAAATTAAAATGAATACTACAAGCACCCTGGAAATCCTTGAAAAGAAGTTATCTCACTTGGAATCCGTCCTATCATGCCCATTAGAAATGATAAGGAAGAACCAAACAACTCTCATTGAAACTCAATCCAAGTTAACTGAATTGAACTCAGCTAAAGAATCCTTTTCATCGAGACTGGATGAATCTGAGCTGAGGATTTCCGATGCCAAAGATGCCATTTGTTGTTGTTGTTGTTGTTGTTGTTAGGTGCCGTCAAATCGGTATCCAACTCATAGCGACCCTCTGTCCAACAGGGGAAACACTATTGTCAGTGCTTCTCTGCTGTTCATAGGGTTTTCAATGGCAGATTGATTTTTGGGAGAGGGTTGCCAGGTCCTTCTCCCAAAAAGATGCCATAAATAAACTTAAATACTAACAGTCAGAAATGGAATCAATGATAAAGGTATTAAAATAGATTTACAGGAGAACTCAGATAGAATGAAAAAAAAATGAAACTTAAGAATTCACGCATTCCTGAAGGAGAAACAAGATCCACTGGAGGCCTTCAAAATCTAGTAAATGATATCCTCAAGGAAAACTTCCCAAAAATAGTACAGGAAATGGATATATACACCACTGAGACATTCAGGACTCCTTTGAAGGCTGACATAAGTAGATCATCCTTGAGACACGTCATCGCTCACATGCTGTCCTTGCAGACCAGGGAATCTAACCTGCAAGCAGCAAGACAGAAACCCCTTATTACTTATTGGATTGAGTTTCAATGAGAGTTGTTTGGTTCTTCCTTATCATTTCTAACGGGGATGATAGGATGGATTCCAAGTGAGACTATTAAATTACTACAGACTTCTCCATATCAACATTGAAAGCTATAAAGGAATGGACACAGGTGATTAAAAAAAAAAAAAAAAACAATCTCCAGCCTAGATTAATATATCCAGCAAAATTATCTTTGATAATAGATGAGGAGTAAAAGACATTTAATGACATTGAAGCTTTCAAACCATATGCAACCACCAATCCAGCACTAGAAAGGATTGTAAATCAATTACCACATCCAGGAGAGTTAATACCACCCTATAAAGGAAATCAAAGAACTGGTTCACTGAAATGAGTGCAACCCAAGAAAGGAACAAAGCAAACATTATTCATAAATCAGTAACAGGTAATGATTGGGTGTATAATAATAAATGGTACACAATAATCACTATTAATATAAATGGTCTCAATTTACCAATTAAGAGACAGAGGCAGGGTAATTGGATGAAAAAGTAAACCATCAATATGTGGTATTCAAGAAACTCATCTAACTCACAAAGACTGGAATAAACTGAGAGTTAAGGTCTGGAAAAATATATACTTAGTGGGGGGGAACAAAAGCAAACAGGTATTGCAATTCTAATTTGAGATAGATTAAATTTCATTCCAAAATTAATTAGAAGGGACAAAGGAGAACATTACATTTTAATACCATGAAAAATCCATCAAGAATTAATAACGATCCTAAATATATATGCCACAAACATAGGGGCACCTAGTGTTATAAGACAAACCTTATGGAATATAAAGAACTTTATTGGACGAGACTCAAAAATAGTGGGAGACTTCAATACCCGGCTTTTATCAAGAGACAGGTCATCAAAATGAAAAATCAACAGAGAAACATCAAATCTAATCGCCACCCTAAACCAGTTGGATCTCACAGATATGTACAGAATATTTCATCCACATGATGAGGAATACACATTCTTTTCAGCTCAACATGGTACATTTTCTAATTTAGATCATATGCTAGTCCATAAGAATTCCCTTGACAAATACAAAAAAGTAGAAATTATCCACTGTTCCTTATCAGGTCATAATGGGATAAAATTGGAGATCAAGAGCAAGAATAATTCCAGAAACTTTACAAACTCATGGAGATTGAATAATATACTGCTGAATGACCAATGGATTGTTGATGAAATGAAATTGGAATTTAAAAGATTCCTACAATCAAATGATGATGAAAACACATCCTACCAAAACATACGGGATACAGCAAAGGTAGTTTTAAGAGGGAGGTTTATGGCATTAAGTGCCTTCATCAATAAAATAAAGAAGAGCTAAATAAATGACCTAATGACGCACCTTGAGACCTAGGAATCCAAGGAAAAATCAATCCTAAATGGAACACCCAAAAGGAAATTACAAGAATAAAGGGAGAAATATCTCAACTAGAATCCAAAGAGATAATTCAAAAAATTAGTAAGACTAAGAGCTGATTCTTTGAAAAGATTAATAAAATAGACACCCCTCTGGCTAACCTCATCAAAAAGATAAAGGAAAAATCCAACATAGTATGGATTATGAAAGACAACGGTTCCATAACCACCGACTCCAATGAAATACAGAAAAATGTCAGGGATTACTATGAGAGACTTTATTCTCAAAAATATGAGAATGCAGAAGAAATGGACAAATTTATTAACACGTATGACCTACCAAAGCTAACCCCAGAAGACACAACTGACTTAAACAAGCCCATTACATATATGGAAATAGAAAAGGCAATTAAAAGTCTCCCAACAAAGAAGAGCCCTGGTCCTGATGGATTCACGGCAGAATTTTACCAAACTTTTAAAGAAGATATAATACCTGTTTTCCTCAAATTATTCCAAAAAATAGAAAAGGAGGGAATATTCCCAAATTCATTCTATGAAGCTACCATCACCTCGATACTTAAACCAGGAAAAGATTCATCTAAGATAGAGAATTACAGACCCATCTCCCTTATGATTCTAGATGCAAAAATATTGAATAAAATTCTGGCAAACAGAATCCAGCAGCATTATTCACCATGACCAAGTGGGATTTATAGCACAGATGCAAGGCTGATTTAGCATATGGAAATCAATCAATGTAATCCAGCATATCAAGAAACTGGCAAACAAAAACCACACGATTATCTCAACTGATGCTGAAAAGGCCTTGACAAAGTTCAACACCTTTTCATGATAAAAACTCTGGAGAAGATAGGTATAACAGGCAAATACTGAATTTCATAAAAGCCATTTATGACAAACCTACAGCCAATATTATATTAAGTGGAGAAAAACTGAAACCATTTCCTCTTAGATCTGGAACAAGACAAGGATGTCCTCTCTCTCCTATTCTATTTAACAAAGTAATTGAAGTCCTGGCCAGGGCAATCAGACAAGAGAAAGAAATCAAAGGGATACAGATTGGCAAGGAAGAGGTCAAATTATCCTTATTTGCAGATGATATGATCTTGTACCTGAAAGACTCCAAAACCTCAACCAGAAAACTTCTGTATCTAATTAACTCCTTCAGCAAAGTCGCAGGCTACAAAATTAACACACAAAAATTAATAGTTTTTCTTTACAACAATTCCAAACAGGAAGAGAAGGAAATTTCAGGAAAAATAACATTCATGATAGCCCACCAGAAAATTAAATACCTTGGAATTAATCTAACCAGAGACCGTTCAGATCTCTACAAGGAAAATTACAAAATATTAAAGAAAAATAGAGGACACTGAAAAGTGGGAAGACCTCCCCTGCTCCTGGATAGGGAGAATTAATAGAGTAAAAACGGCTATCCTACCAAAAGCAATCTATAGATTTAATGCAATACCCATTAAAATTCCACTGATTGACTTTACAGAAATAGAAAAAATGATTCAAAACATCATATGGAACCACAAAGACCATGTATAGCCAAAACACTTTTAAGCTGCAAAACGAACGCAGGTGGAATCACAATTCCTGATTTGAAGCTATACTACAGGTGAGTGGTTGCAAAAACAGCTTGTTACTGGCACAAAAGTAGGCACAAAGATATCTGGAACAGAATAGGAGACCCACAAATACCTCAACACCCTATATCCACCTTATTTTCGACAAAGGAGCAAAGCAAGTAAACTGGAAAAGGGACAGCCTTTTCAACAAATTGTGCTGGGAAACATGGTCATCCACATGCAGAAAAATGAAAGCTGACCCATGATTCTCAATACACATGAGAGTTAACTCAAAATGGATAAAAGACCTCAACATGAAACCAGAAATTTAAAACTTATAGAAGGCAAGATAGGCAATACACTCCATCCCATAGGCATAGGAAAGTATTTCCTTAATAGGACTCCAATTGTTCAAGAAATTGCAACAAGAATAGGTAAATGGGATTACATGAAATTAAAAAGCTTCTGCACAGCAAAAGAAACAATTAACAGAGTCAAGGAAATCCCCACAGAATGGGAAAAAATCTTCACATTTTATACATCAGATAAGGGTCTAATTACTAGAATTTATAAAGAACTCAAGAAAAAAACTCCCCATTCCAAAATAACCCAATACACAAATGGGCAAAGGAACTGAGTAGACAGTTCTCAAATGAAGAGGTATGTAAAGCCATGAAACATATGAAAAAATGCTCAGTATCCCTAGCCATTAGGGAAATGCAAATTAAAACAACTCTGAGATTTCACTTTACACCAGTAAGAATGGCCAAGATCAATAAGACAAATAATAACAAATGTTGGTGAGGTTGCGGGGAAAGGGGAACACTCTTACATTGTTGGTGGAGCTGTAAATTGGTCCAATCACTGAGGAAATCAATATGGAGGTATCTTAAAAAATTGAAAATAGATCTTTCATATGACCCAGCTATAACACTATTGGGAATTTACCCAAAGGGAGATGGGCCATCATACCACAGAGACACCTGCATCTCCATGTTCAATGCAGCACTTTTCACAATAGTAAGGATATGAAATGAACCAAAGTGCCCTGCAACAAAAGAATGGATTAAAAAAAACTATGGTACACATACACAATGGAATACTACTCAGCAAGCAAGAAAAATGAAATAAGGACATTTGCAGCAAAATGGATGGATTTAGAAAAAATTATTTTAAGGGAACGAACACAAGATCAGAAAGAGAAACACCACATCTTCTCACTCATATGTGGGAGCTGAATCAAAATTATAAGAAGGAAAAATCCTATTCAAAGGTCGGATCAAATTAAAAGAAAAAAAAAGGTAAGAATGGTGTCAAGATAAATGGTCTAGAAAATGCATGCAATTTTTCTGACAAGATAAAAACAAAGTTCACTACAGGGAAAGTTTCTATCTCAAACAGAACTGGAACCCAAGGACATACAGAAAAATATTACCAAGTAAATGATAGAGAAGATGTATATGGGGAGGGTGGGATGTGGGAAGCATACAAGAGGGTAAGGGGGAACCTATATGAATAATGTACATCAAAATGCATATATGGAAATGTCACAATGAAAAGCATGTCAGAATGAATCACAATAAGGTGTAAATTAAAAATTTCCAATAAAAAAAGAAACTAAAATTCAATGTTCTCTTAAGGAACAGAGTCTACAAGGTAAAAGAAATCATAACATGTCAATGCTGTCAGCAATCAGGTATCTAAGGAAATGTTTTTATGTATCTTTAAATATTTTATAAATCAATGCTTAAAGAATTTATAAAACATCCTACTTTCACTGTCCTTTGACGTTAGGCATGCTCACAACTTAATTGCTCCTTCAATATGTTATCCATGATAAATTTTGTTTGCATGTGTGGCTCTGTTTCATTAGGGACCATATCTAATTTAAAGTTGTTAGAATGAAATTCAGGTTTAGAGTTGGTGAGTTACTAAAAATGTGTTGCATTTAATATTGGAAATGATTCCTCTTGGCTAATTTTATTGTCAGAGCCCTCAGAGATATACTTATTTATTGTTCACATCAAGAAAATATATTTTACATCACTAACCTAAAGGACCTTATGAAATAATGCCTTTAAAGCTACTACTAGAAATGAGACTTATTTTCTTTTAGGTCAAATTTGGACCTTCTGATGCTAATATTTGAGCTAGAAAACAAAAAAAGAAAGGTTAGTAAGAAGGCTCTGATTAAAAAATTGGCAGGTTTTTCAGCTTGAATGTAAGCCAAGAGGCCAGCAGCTGTATTCATCCTTGGCTGAACAAGTCTCAGTGCTGGAGCACACAAGCTGAGAACTGTGCTTTGTACAACAGGGAGAGCAAGGCAGAATCACAGCTAATTAGAATTCCTGGAGGCTTTATCAACAGGTCTGCAAAATACTGTAATTATGCTATGACTGTGAAAACATGTCACTTTGATGTTTGGGAAGTGAGGCAAACTATCTTAAAATTACTCAGTTAAAAAATCACTTAAAATCTTCTTTAAAATGATACATGGAATATATCTTTGACTCCTGTGATTTTTGTAATTTCCACAATCAATGTCAAGACTCATTCAATTTCTCAATAAAGCATATGATGGGTTCACTTACTGACTTAGATTTTGTGAAGATGTTTTCATTTTCATTTTCTTTTTTTTTCAATATGGAGAGCTTAAGCCTAGGTCTTTGTAAATGCTAGGAAAGTACTACAGCACTGAGCCACATCCTCAGCTCTTTTTTTCCCCACTAATTTTTATTAGTGATTTTTAGTGTGCTACTTAGTGAGCTTCATTAAGACATTTCCATACATGCATATCATTGTACCCTGCTCATGTTCACCTCCCTCATTATTCTCTCATGACCACACTCCTCCCATCCTCATTGTCTCCACCAATGATGGTCTCCCATCTACTTGAATGTTTTGTTTGTGTGTGTATTTATAACTATATCTATAACTATCTTTGGGAGAAGGACCTGCCAGCTCACTCCCAAAAAGCAAACAGCCATTGAAAATCCTATGAATAGTAGAGAAACACTGTCAATAGTGGCACAGTGTAGGGTAGTGTTTCATCTGTTGTATGTAGGGTCACTATGAGTCAAACCTGACTTGACAGCACCGAACAACAACACATAACTATCTACGTTGTTGTTATTGTTAGGTGCTGTCAAGTCAGTGTCCCACTCATAGCAACCCTATGTACAACAGGCAAAACACTACTGTCAGTTCTTCTTTGTTATTCATAGGGTTTTCAATGGTGGATTTATTTTCAGAGTGGGTTGCCAGGTCCTCCTCCCATATCTGCTTGTATCTACATCTATATTCATATTTTGCCTTATGGGCAAAACATAACACACCCATTCCTTGCCGCATTGCCTTTTCTTGTTGCCCCTTTCCCCTTATCTTTAGTCTCTTGTTGTTAAATGCCATCAAGTTGTGTCCAACTCAGAGTGACCCTCATAGAGTTTCCAGTGTCTGATTGTTTCAAGCTTGCCTTGGGAGTGGATTGCCACATCTTTCTCCTATCTTTAGTCTCTTATCTCCCCTTAAATCAGCTCTTTGTACTTTCATGACCCATATATTTTAATATTGAATATGTATTGAAATCTAACATCTACCTATGAGAGAAAACATGTGATGTTTATCTTTCTGGGTCTGGATTATTTCACTTAAAATGATGATCAATAGTTTCATCCATTTTCTAGAAAATGCCATAATTTCATCCTTTTTATGGCTTAGTAAAACTCCTTGGTGTGTATATGCCACATTACCCTTATCTGCTCATCTGTTTATGGACCCTGAGGTTAATTCCATTTTGTGGCTATCACGAATAGTGCTGTAATAAACATGGATGATCAGGTATCTCTATGGTATGTCGAATTATATACCTTCAGGTATATACCAAGGAATGGTATAGATTGGTCATATGGTGGTTCTGTCTTTAGTTTTTTGATCAACTTCCAAAGTGATTT
Organism: Pedetes capensis; assembly: GCA_007922755.1. Taxonomy (NCBI): domain Eukaryota; kingdom Metazoa; phylum Chordata; class Mammalia; order Rodentia; family Pedetidae; genus Pedetes; species Pedetes capensis. The sequence goes on from VMDO01037862.1 coordinate 11,106, forward strand.
CCATAGTAGGTACACCAATCCACATTCCAATCAGCAGCATAGTAGGATACCTTTCTTCATATATCCTCACCAAGATTTATTGTTGCTTGTTTTGTTGATGCTAGTCATTGTGACTGAGGTGAGATGGTATCTTAATGTAGTTTTGATTTATGTTTCCCTGATGGCTAAGGATGTTGAACATGTTTTCATCTGATTCTTGATCATTTCTATTTTTTCTATGGAGAAGTCTCTGTTCAGTTCATTTGCCCATTTTTTGATTAGACTTTTTATTTTTATGGTGTTTAATTTTTTGAGCTATTTATATATATATATTCTAGATATTAACCTACTGTCTGATATATACCTGTCAAATGTTTTCTTCCATTTTGTAGTGTCTCTTCACTTTGATAATTGTATCCTTTGCTGTGCAAAAGTGTTTTAATTTAAAGCAATGCCATTTGTCAATTCTTGCTATTGTTTCCTGAACTATTGGTGTCCTGCTTAGAAAGTTCTTGCCTATATAAGTGTTTTAATTTAATGCAATCCCATTTGTCAATTCTTGCTATTGTTTCCCAGACTATTGTTGTCTTTCTTAGAAAGTTCTCGCTTATATCTATGTCTTGAAGTGTTTTCCCTGTTTTTATCTAGCAATTTCTAAGTTTCTGGTCTTAAATTAAAGTCTTTGATCCATTTTTAACTGATTTTGTACAAGTTTATATATAGGGATCTATTTTGGGAGAAGGAAATGACAATCCACTCCTGAGACAATCCCGAGACAATCAGCAATTGAAAACCTTTTGAGAGTCACTCTAATTTGGACCCTGACACAATAGCACCAAACATCAACAACAGTTCTCCCAACACCATTTATTGAAGGGCCTGTCTTTTCTCCAGCTTATACTTTTGGCACCCCTGTCGAAATTCAGGTCGCTGTAGCTACAGGGATTTATTTCTGGAATTTCTATTCTGTTCCATTGGCCTTTATGTCTGCTTTTTGTACCAGTACCATGCAGTTTTTGCTACTATGGCTCTACAGTATAATTTGAAATCAGATATTGCTGTTTCTGCTAAGGATTGCTTTAGTGATTTGAGGTATTTTGTGCTTCCATAAGAATTTTAAGATTTTTTTCTATTTATGTGAAGAATGTCATTGGGATTTTGATGGAGATTGCATTAAATCTGTAGATTGCTTTTCCTAATATAGATATTTTCATAGAAATAATTCTGATCCATGACCATGGGAAGTCTTTCCATATTCTGGTGTCTTCAGTTTGTTTCTTCAGTATTTGAAAGTTTTCATTATAAAGACCTCTCAACTCCTTGGTTAGTTTTATTCCTAGGTATTTTGTTCTTTTTGAAGCTATTGTTAATGGGAGGGTTTTTCTAATTTCCTTCTTAGTCCGGTCATTATCAGTACACAGAAAAGCTATGTATGTTGATTTTATATCCTGCTACTTTGCTGAAAGTATTTATCAGATCTAAGTGTTTCCCAATGGAGTGTTTAGAGTCTTTTCAATTTAAGATCATATCATCTGCAAATAGGGATAATTTGATTTCTTCCTTTCCTGTTTGTATCCTTTTTATTCATTTCATTTGCTTTATTGCTGTGGCTAATACTTCAATTACTATATTGAATAGCAGTAGAGAAAGTGGACATCTTTGTCTCATTCCTGATTTTAAAGGAAATGCTTTCAATTTTTCCCCATTTAGTAAAATGTTGCCTGTACATTTTTCAGATATTGTCTTTCTTATGTTTACATATGTTTCTTCAATTCCAAGTTTCTTTATGGCTTTTATTATGAAATGATATTGAACTTTGTCAAAGGCCTTTTCTGCATCTATTGAGATGATCATATGATTTCTGTATCTGATTCTACTTAGATACTGTATTACATTTTATTGTCTTGTGTATGCTGAACCAGCCTTCTTTCTCTGGAATGAAAACAATTTGATCATACTGTATGATATTTTTAATGTATTGTTGAAATTGATTTGCAATTATTTTACTAAGAATTTTTGCATGTAGGTTCATCAGGGAAATTGGTTTGCATCCTTATGTGGATTTGGTATCAGGGTAATATTGGATTCATAGAATGAGCTTTGTAGTGGCTATCTCCATTTTATTTGGGGATTTTCTTAGTGAGTGGTTTTTTCTTGGGATCTCAATCTCCAGTACCACTCCTGGGAGAGAAGACAAACCAATGTAAAAGGTACCATAACCAACCAAACCAGATATAGATATACACTTAAAATCATTTAAAGCTTGTGTTCGTTCACTTAAAATAATTTTCTCTAATTCCATCCATTTTGCTGCGAATGACCCTATTTCATTTTTCTTGATTGCTGAATAGTATTCCATTGTGTATATATATACCATGTTTTTTTATCCATTCTTCTCTTGAAGGGCACTTTGGTTGATTCCATATCTTTGCTATTGTGAAAAGCGCTGCATTGAACATGGAGATGCAGGTGTCTCTGTGGTATGATGACTCATCTCCCTTTGCGTAAATTCCCAATAGTGTTATAGCTGGGTCATATGGTAGATGTATTTTTAGTTTTTTGAGGTATCTCCATATTGATTTCCATAGTGGTTGCAACAATTTACAGCTCCACCAACAATGTAAAAGTGTTCCCTTTTCCCGCAACCTCGCCAGCATTTGTTGTTGTTTGTTTTATTGATCTTGGCCATTCTTACTGGTGTAAGGTGAAATCTCAGCGTTGTTTTGATTTGCATTTCCCTAATGGCTAGGGATATTGAGCACTTTTTCATGTGTTTCATGGCTTTATGGACCTCTTCATTTGAGAACTGTCTGCTCAGTTCCTTTGCCCATTTGTGTATTGGGTTGTTTGGTTTTTGGGTTTTTTTTTTCTTGAGTTCTTTATAAATTCTAGTA
>VMDO01037863.1:0-13982 GCA_007922755.1 Pedetes capensis
GGGCCTGGTTAGTACCTGGATGGGAGACCGCCTGGGAACACCAGAAGCTGTAGGCTTGGGAGAAGGACCTGGCAACCCCCTCCCAAAAATCAATCTGCCATTAAAAACCCTATGAACAGCAGAGAAGCACTGACAATAGTGTTTCCCCTGTTGTACAGAGGGTCGCTATGAGTCGGATACCGACTCGACAGGATCTAACAACAACAACAACATCCATCAGACATTTATTTACAAAATGTTGTGTCTTGGCTGCTGTGATAATACTGTAATGCATAGGGGAGTGCTGGTATCTCTTTATGATCTTTATTTCAGTTATTTTGAGTGAAATTGTTGGATTGTAAAATAATTCCATTTTTAATTTCTTGAGGAATCTCTGTAGTGTTTCCCATAATGGCTGTACTTGTTTATATCCCCACAAGCAGGTTGATGGGTTCCCTTCTGTCCACATTCTTGCAAGCATGTCTTGCCTTTTGTTTTCCAAAGAATTGTCATCCTAACAAGTGTAAAGTGATATTTCATTTTGTATTTGATTTAAATTGCCCCGATGATGTTGAGCATGTTTGCAAATACCTGATGGCCATCCATATTGTTAAGACCAATGACAAGAAGGTTTTCCTCTATGCTTTCTTCTTGGAGTTTTAGAGTTTCTAATCTTATATTTAAGCCATTAATCTATGTTGAATTGATTTTCGGGGTTTAGCTCAATTGGCAGAGTGCCACTCTGTGCCCTCTGAGGCCCTGGGTTTGATCTGCAGCACCACATAAACAGGAGAAGGACTGGTAGCCCACTCCAGAAACAATTCCGAAACAATCAGCCATTGAAAACTCTATGAATAGCAGAGAAGCACTGACATAGTGCTGGGCATGGCAAAGTGTCAGGGAGTGTTTCATTCTGTTGCACATAGGGTCACAGTGAGTCACACTCAACTTTATAGCACTTAACAACAACAACAATAAGAGAAGGACACAATTTCCTTTTCCTGCCCATAGATATTCAATTTTCTCAACATCATTTATTGAAGACACTTTTTTCCCACTTTATATTCTTGGCACTCTTGTTAAAGGCCACTTTTGTTGTTGTTAGGTGCCTTTGACTGTATACAACAGAATGAAACACCACTCAACACTGTGCCATGCACATGGTCTTTCTATGTTTGAGCCCATTGTTTCCAATGGCTACTTGTTTCAAGAGTGGACTGCCAGGTTCTTCTCCCTAATCTATCTTAATCTGGAAGCTGAGCTGAAGTTTATCCTCCATGGGTGGCCCTACTGTTACCTGAAATCCTGGTGGCATAGCTTTCAGCATCACAGCAACATGCAAGTCCCCATGGCATGATAAACTGGCAGATTAGATGACTGTATATGCATAGATTTGATTCTGGGATCCCTATTCTGTTCCATTGGTCTATGTGTCTATTTTTATGCTAGTATAATACTGTTTTGATTATTATAAATTTGTATTATAATTTGAAAGCAAATCTTTCAATCCTATAGCTGTGTTCTTCTCTTAAGACTCTTTTAGGTGTACAGGATTACTGCGGTTCCACGTAAATTTTATGAATGTTTATTTCTATGAAAAACACCTTTGGGATTTTGATGTGGATTACACAGAATCTGTACATTGTTTGAATTGCATGGACATTTAACAATATGAATTCTTTAAGTCCACAAAAATCTGATTAATTAAATGGAATTTAAATTCAAATAGGCACATGTGGTTAGTGGCTACTGCTTGGTACAGTGCAGTAGAATGGAATTTGGACCCAATAAAGTGGACTCATTATGGTTAATTTTTTTTCACTATGACTATTTAGAAGGATAACTATTTTCCTGCAAATACTGTTAGGACAGATGTTCTTAAATTGAAAGTAATGAGTTCCATGAACACCTGAAATTATATGAAAACCAGGTTAAGTTTCAAATATATTTTTCTGGGGAGAAAATTCATACCTACCATGGACCTCTGACTGAAAACCATATCTCACAAAATGAACACATAAGTAAATAGGAATACACGTAAATTCTTTACACTTTCTCCAAGTTTAAAAGGCCAAACTATATTTTAGAAGTCAAAGGTAGCCTAGTTATTGCAATAGCTCATGTAACTGTACTTAGTCATTTTTATGAACACAAAATGTAAGTAGGGTTTTCAGAAAAATGTGTACAACCATGGAATTCACAGTCACATTGATTCACTCTATCTAGATCAAAATTAGCAAATTTTAACATGCTAATTTACATGTATAATTTCACTAATTTCCTTTTTAAACATTAAAATAGAACAGAAATACACAAACTAGAAAGTATGATTCTTTCCCACTTCCAATCCTGTTTCTATTCCTGTTCTCTTGTGATAACTACTAGTGAATTATGACATATCCTTCCAGACCTTCTTTCCTGTCCCCATGCATCTGTTGTGTTTGTACATGCATGCATATATATATATATATATATATATATATATATATATATATATATAGTCTATATTCCAAACCATTTATGGTAGGCTGAATAAAGACCCCCCCACTAATATATCCACATCCTAATCTCTAGACTTTGTTGATATGTTACCATATAAGGCAAAAAGATCTTTGTAGATTAGATTAAGTTAAGGCTCTTGAGATGGCAAGATTGTCCTAGATTATCAGAGTAGGTCCAGTAACCAAAGGTCCTTAGAAAAGGGTGACAAGATCAAAGTCAGCAGGAGCAAAGGAAAGGTAGGGTTCAGTGATTCAGGGAAAGGGCCACAAACCAAAGAGTGAAGGGAGTCTCCAGACCCTGAAGCTCGAAGAAAGCTCTCCTGATATCTCTGGAAGGAAGCTAACCCTGCTGACAACGTGATTTCAGATTTTTGACCTACAGAACTATAAGGCAATAAAATGTATGCTGTTTTTAGTCCCCAGGTGGGGTAATTTGTAACAGCAGAGGTAGAAAACTATATTTCCCTGGCTTTTTTTTTTTTTGTCAGTATTGTAATCTGGGCATCCCTCCATGTGTGCACAGTAATAACAGGCAGTGCTGCCCCATTCTTTTTAGTAGATGCCTTTATCAGTTTGTCTCCCTTTATGTATTATACATAGGTTTCAATGCACATCCTGGGACACATATTTTTGAGCATTTGTACACATAGTTTTATGGAAGAGATGATTGCATTGAGGAAGCAAGTTAAAAGTAAATATGGTAAGTGGATTGCTGTTCAGAATATCCTTCCCCTTTCCACCTGACACAATGTCTCACTCAAGAAATGTTACGCTTTCCTGTTCCACAGCCAATAGGCTGGATAGTGTGACTTGTTCTGGCCAATAAAATGTTAACAGAAGGGTTGTGAGTCTCTGAGCAGGAACTTGAGAAACAAAATGCCCCTGATAGAGGCTACTTCATCAACCTGGTGCTGCTAATCCATGGTGAATAGCTAATATGAGACAAAGTAATAATAATAACAAGCCTTTGTGGATATAAATGACTGTAGTTGGTGGTGGGGGGGAATCCTGGATATACAGCATGATACAGCATGGCTTACCATAAGATTCCTGATATAGTATATATATTAAAAATATTTACTATGCTGAGTGTGGTGGTGCACGTCTATAATTCCAGCAACTCAGAAGGCTGGGGCAAGAGGTTCATAAGACATGGGCTTTGTAACTTAGCTAGACTCTGTCTCAAAATAAAAAAAAATTAAACAATTGGATAGAGATGCAGCTCACTAGTGGAGTGCTTTGGGTTTAATCTCTGAGTGTTGAAAGAAAAATATTTACTATCAAAATACCTTTAAAAAGTCAGTCCATGTCCAATCAACCTTATTCAAGCATCTTTCTTCCACATGTTGACTACAGTACAGAGCAGTCATTTTTAACTTTTGTCTTTCTCATGGGAGAAAATTAGTATCTCATACTTTACACCTATATTTCTCTGATTTCATGCAATGCTTTCCATATGCTCGTTATTTGCTTGTATTTTTTCTTTTATGAAATGTTTACACAGCCATTGCTGATTTTACCTAGAGTTACCTGTCATTTTCTAGAGCTTATATATTATGAATGTTACTGTTTACTTTATACTATGTCTACTTTTTAATGATTCACTTGATTTTATGATGGTTTTTGCCAAGCAGAAATAGTTAACACATATAAACTACTTTCCTTTGACTTGAAATGTAATTTAAGCCTAAGTAATCCTTACAGAAATTATGGACCACTAAGAATGGTTCACGTAAATGTCCAGATGAGCACTGCTGATTTAAATATCTGGTGATGAGTCAACATAACCACAAAAAATATCTAGGTCACATGATAAATCAAAAAAATACAGAAAATGAAATGACCAAAAAAATGAAAGGACAGAAATATCAAAGGATAGAGCATGATCCAAGTCAATAGAGAAATTAAAATTTATATACTTAAAAGGGAGGCAAGAATAATAATAACAATCTGGTAACATATATCAACAATCATGAAAATGCTTATTACCAGTGTACAAATTACATTTTTCTCCATTTAAACAATTATTTTTAGCTAAATTCCTAGGGGTAAGATTTTTCAATTAAGGTTGATCAGAGTAGCACTACCTAAGATAATGAATGTATGAAAGTGACCTAGAAATGGGCATGATTATAGGTATAATTAAACAATTAGGTTAAGTAAAATCTGACATATCAATCAATAGGAATATAATGAAGCTGTTAAAATTTAATCAGTATAATGGTGAGGAATCCTAAGCCAATCTGAATGTCACTTTTTCACAAAGTTTTTTTCATTTTGCCCAATTTCATTCCCTTCTATGTTTTTATAGATCTCTGTCTTTCTAGTCTCACATTCAGCCAGGTGAACAATGTGTGGTGTTCCACATACCCATGTTTCCTCTGAAGATTTTAAGACCTCTGGACCTAGATTTATATGTTGCCTTTTTTGACAATCAATTCATGTTTCACACTTAATTGTATTCATCCAATTTTTTCAAGACAACTGGAAAACAAAATTATATGTAGACCACAAATATACTTATGTAAAATTATATAAATATGTTGACAAAAATTAAAAAGGACCAAAAAGTGAAAATAATTCTTATAGCACAATGAAAGCCTTATAGATGCTCTTTCAAGATGATGAAGAAAATTTGCATGATCTACAATTTTTCTACCTAGAGATAATAATTTTTAATATTGTAGCCAAACATTTTATGCCTATACATATATATATATGTATATGTATATATATATATACGTGTATATATATATATATATATATATATATGTATCAGAGAGAGAGAGGAGAGTTGTTGTTGTTAGATGCCATGGAGTTATATGTATCAGAGAGAGAGAGGAGAGTTGTTGTTGTTAGATGCCATGGAGTTGGTGTACAACTTATATCAATCCTGTGTACAACAAGTGAAACACAATTGTCAGTGCTTCTCTGCTATTCATAGGGTTTTCAATGGCTGATTGTTTTTTGGAAGTGGGTTGCTGGTTCCTTCTCCCAAGCCTACAGCACATGGTGTTCCCAGGTGATCTGCCACCCAAGCAAGTACTAACCAGGTCGGACCCTGCTTACCTTCTAAGATCTGAGGGGATGGGATGCCATAGTGACAGGCTGCAGGCATATATATATTATATATATATATTATTGTTGTTGTTGTTAGGTGCTGTCGAGTTGGTATCCGACTCATAGCGACCCTCATAGGGTTTTCAATGGCTGACTGTTTCGAGATTGCCTTGGGAGTGGATTGCCAGGCCCTTCTCCCATTTTTTGTGGTGCTGGGAATTGAACTCGGGTCCTCAGAGACTGCAGTGCAGTGCTCTACCAACTGAGCTAAATCCCAGCTAAATCCCATTTATATATATATATATATATATATATATATATATATATATATATATATAAATAAATATATATATTTCTCACTTTCTCATATTCATATGTTCATATATATATTTATATATATTTATATATATATTTCTCATTTTCTCATATTCATATATATGGAATATATAGATACATGTATATATGTATGTGTACATATATTATATAATTTATATATATATAAATATATATAAATATATATAAATATATATAAATATATATAAATATATATAAATATATATATATATATATATATGGGGGCCTACTAATAAAGTAACCACAGTACTATGGCTGCAGGCTACTTTATTAGTAGGCCCACATAAATAATCTGATATAAGTGATCTTTGGCTTATGAGAAAGTGAGAGATGAGAAAAAGGGGAGAGAGCAAGATCATTATGCTGATAACATTCATAACTGTACTTTTTCCAGTGTTTTCAAATTATACTTTTACACTTTATTAGTTGTTGTTGTTGTTAGGTGCTGTCAAGTTGGTATCTGACTCATAGTGACCCTAGGTACAACAGGCGAAACACTGTTGTCAGTGGTTCTCTGCTGTTCATAGGGTTTTTGATGGCAGATTGATTTTTGTGAGTGGGTTGCCAGGTCCTTCTCCCAAGCCTACAGCACCTGGTGTTCCCAGGAGGTCTTCCATCCAGGTACTAACCAGGACAGACCCTGATTAGCTTCCAAGATCTTAGGGGATCAGATGCCACAGGACTATGGCTGAAGGTTACTTTATTAGTTGATGTTGCTGTTGTTGTTGTTGTTAGGTGCCATCGAGTCATTATCCGACTCATAGCGACCATCTGTACAACAGGGGAAACACTATTGTCAGTGCTTCTCTGCTGTTCATAGGGTTTTCAATGGCAGATTGCTTTTTGGGAGGGGGTTGCCAGGTCCTTCTCCCAAGCCTATAGCTTCTGGTGTTCCCAGGCGGTCTCCCATCCAGGTACTAACCAGGACCGGCCCTGCTTAGGTTCCGAGATCTGGGAAGATCAGATGCCACAGGGCTACAGCTGTAGGCCCACTTTATTAGTAGGCCCACATAAATAATCTGATATAAGTGATCTTTGGCTTCAAAAGAGCAGAACAAAGCAAGTCAAATCCCTCAGAAAAGGTGAGATATCAAGAGTAATGATCTGGGTCATTGAAATGGTGATAGCCTCTTTCAAGTTTAATTTGTTTTCAAGTACTTGGGTTTGTTTTGTTTACAGGCAAAATAGCCAGTGGTTAAGCTTGTAGATAGAGTGATTAAGAACAAGTAGCTGAACAGGAAATGAGAACTTTTAAAAAGGATTCCTAAAAGAAAGAGAGGGAGTGAAATAAACTGTAGTGTTTATGTAAGTGCTACATGTGTTAATCTGATCTTGTTAAGAAATAATGTGAAAACATGGAATGTGGTCATATCAACATCTGTATACCCAAATGCAAAACATGCTATAATATTTGAGTTATTTCCATGTGTATATTTTAATACAGTTTAAATGAATATAAGAATGCAGAAATCTTTTCAAGACCCTGATTTCAATTCTTTTGGGTATGTACCCAAAAGTGGGAGTGCTGGATAATACAGTCATTCTATTTTTAGTTTCAATGATGCTGAGTGTCTCTTCACATGACTATTAACAATTTGTGCATCTTCTTTTGAGTATTGTCTCTTCAGGTCTTCTGCTCATTTTTTAAAACTGGATTGTTTGGTTTTTGCTATTATGTTATAGGAGTTTCTTGTCTATTTTGGATAATAACCTCTTACCTGAAATACATTTTGCAAATATTTCTCCCATTCCATAGATTGCTTGTTCATTCTTCCAATCTTTTCCTTTGCTGTGCAGAGCTTTTTTGTTTAGCATAGGCCCACTTCTCTATTTTTGCTTTTATTAAATAATAAATGCTTTTAGTGCCATATACAAGAAATCATTGCAAAGACAAATGTCAAGGAAATTTTCCCCTAATGTTCTTCTAGATTTACAGTTTCAGGTCTTATGTTTAAGTCTTTAATCCACTTAGGGTTGATTTTTGTGCATTGTATAAGAAAAAGGTTATTTCATTCTTTTGTATGTAAATGTCCAGTTTTCCCAGCACCATTTACTGAAGGCTTATCATTTCTCCATTATGTATTCTTTACACCCTTTTTAAAGATAATTTAACTATATTTTCATGAGGGTTTAATTTTGTGTTCTCTGTCACACTGGTCTATATGTCTGTCTTTATGCCAGTACTATACTATTATATTTACTGTGGCTTGTAATATATTTTGAAATCAGAAAGAAGAATGCTTCCAGCATTGTTCTTCCTCGAGATTGTTTTGGCTATTCTGAATCTTTTATGGTTCCATATAAATTTTAGGACTATTTCTACTCCTATGAAAAATGACATTAGCACACTGATAAGAATTCCATGAAACCTATAGATCACTTGGAGCAGTGTAGACATTTTAACAATATTAAATCTGCCAATGTATGAACACAAGGTGTCTATTTTTTGTGTTTTCGTTATCTCATCTTGTTTAAGCATACTTTAAATTATCTTTATAATTAAAAAGTGTTAAAGTATTATAAAAATTTTTACTTATAATTATAAGTAAAATGCATATATTTTATATATTGTAAATAAGATGGTTTTCCTAACTTCCTTTTGGATAATTTGTATGTATATAAATGTAACTGAGTTTTGTAGTTTTATTTTATATCCTATAGTCTTTTCTGAAGTTTTCAGTTCTAACAGTTTTTTCTACAGTCTCTAAATATAAGAATATGGCATCTGCAAATGCAATTTTTCTTCTTCATCTCCTATTTGGATACCTTTTATTTGTTTTCCTTATCTAGTAACTCAAAGTATGACTTCCAATACTACATTGAATAGAGATAGTAAGAGTAGGAATTCTTGTCTTTTTCTGGTCTTAGAAGAAAAGTTCTCAGTTTTTCACTGTTAAGTATGATGTTACCTGTTAGATTTTCATTTATAGCTTTATTATGCTGCAGTAAGTTTTTCCTATACTTAATTTGTTGAGAATTTTATCATGAAAGGATGTTGATTTTGTCAAATGCATTTTCCAAATCCATTGAGAGGATCAAGTGGCTTTTATCCTTCATTCCATTAATTTGATGTATCATATTAGTGTTTATTTGTTGAGCTATCCTTGCATCCCACAGATAAACCTCTTTTGGTCATGGTGTAAGATTCTTTTCAGGTGTTGCTGAATTTGGTTTGCCATTATTTTGTTGAGATTTTTGTATCTGTGTTCATCCAGAGAATTGGTCTACAGTTTTCTTTTCCTGTAGTGTCTTTGCCTGGGTTTGGAATCAGGGTAATGCTAGCATCATAAAGGGAGTTTGGAAGTGTTCTCAAAGAATATGTGGTCCCTATACCATAAAATATTACTTAACCTTATAAAAGAAGGAAATCATGTCACTTGTGATTATGTAGATGTACCTGAACAACCTAACAAGATGTCCCTGGAGGTCATTATATTATGGGAAATAAGCCAGTCACAGAAAAACACATACTGTATGGTTCTACTTTAGTGATGTACCTAAAATTATCAAATTCATAGAAGCGGCTAATAGAAGGGTATTTACCAATGGCAGGTGTGGGGGTAATGGAGAGTTGTTGTTAAATTGGGATGTTTCATTTTATGCAAGATGAATTAGTTCCAGAGATCTATTGTATAGCTCAGTGCCTTTTGGCAACAATTATGTATTGTGTACCTCAATTTTTGTAAAAGAGGGTAGATCTTAGGCTAAATATTCTTACCACAATAAATAAAAGGAAAAAAAGAAAGAAAGAAAGGACACAATTTACATTAAGTTTACATCACTTTACACTTAAATATAAATAGCCATATAAAGCTACCACCTGCCATATTGTACAACACAACTTGAAGCCGTGCTTTTATATTTATCACTTATGCAGTAGCTTTCTTTGATCTAAGCCATTTGGAGGTGATAGATATGAAGAGTTGTTAGTTTTAGAGTGAACACATTGAAAACCCTTTGAATAGCAGAGAAGCACTGACACAGTGCCTGGCATGACACACTGTTAGAGACTGTTTCCTTCTGTTGTATATAGGGTTGCTATGAGTCAGACCTGACTTGATAACTCCTAACAACAACAAACACAATGCATTTGTTCAAACTCACTGGTTTGTATATATCAAGTATGCACGTTTTTATGTGTCAGTTACACTTCAATACATCTATTAAAAAGCATTATCACAGCAGGTGGCATGTCTCACTGAACTGCAAAGTGAGATGATTCCCTACTTTAGGCCATAATAATGTATTTCTCTTATCCTTACCATGATGAGAAAATAAAGCCCTTAATGACAAAGAGTTACATTTTTGCCCTTAAAAAATGCCTTGTGATCTTCTACATCTGGGAACAATAGGAATCACCTTTCCAACAATAAAGACCTTTATTCAAAGGGAAGGCTTGGCACTTCCTCAGATTAAACAAAAGAGGTCTCCACCTAAGATGAAGTCAAATATTCCTTCTGATATGACTGTTTCCAGGATGTAAACAACAGAATACTCAAATCTGTCCATCACTGTGTTCAATCAACTTTCTGCAAAAGTCACTTATAGCTAAGGAGTACTTCAAATATTCAAGAACTAATTTTTAAATTTTATTTACATTAAGTTTACATCACTTTACACTTAAATATAAATAGCCATATAAAGCTACCACCTGCCATATTGTACAACACAACTTGAAGCCGTGCTTTTATATTTATCACTTATGCAGTAGCTTTCTTTGATCTAAGCCAAAGTAGTTCCACATGTCCTCATGCAATCAGACTGGATTCCTGGGTGATTGCTTTTCTCCAGTCTCATGTTCTGCCGCCTCTGTGAGGTCTGCATTTTGAAGAGTATAATGATTCTGCCTGTCATAGGTAGTCTTTATGAGGTCGGGATCCAGGTACATGCCACCTTTGCACATAGAGCTTTTGTGTTTGGAAATGGACATTATCAGAACTATGGTACAGTTCCTTAATTTCCCAGGTTGGTTCATTAGTATTATTCATGTTGCCAAATTGTTTGGTTCCCAGTCGTTATTCTATTTAGATAATGTGAAATACATATGTGTGTGCGCATATATATATATATATATATATATATATATATATGTATGTATGTATATGTATGTATAATACTATACACAAATCTTATGCATGAATTTTATGTCTAAAAAGGAAAACTGGAGAATGTATGTATGTATGTATTTTGTGGTACTTGTGGGCCCTTGTGCATGTTTTGCAAGCACTTTGCCCCTGAGCTGCTCCCCAGCCCCATTTTTGAAACAGGGTCTCACTAAGTTATGCAGGCTACCTCTGGCCCCAAACCTGTTATCCTCCTCCCAAGTTGCTCAGATTACAGGCTTGTACCACTGTGCTTGGCAAATTGAAATCTTAAATCAAGTCAGAATCATTGACTGCAAACAAATAGTCTGGTGACCTAAGAATAAATATTCCAAGCACACCCATATCCCTAAAACCATATTTTCCCTTATCTCCCAGCCCTAGCTATCAGACTATTTAAAGCAGTCTCTCCTCATGAGCTTCAGTATTTGCTTTCTGCTGTTCCTTCTTCCTTTGCTTAATCATCAGAACAAATGAACTAAAAGATTCAGGGTGATGAAGTCAGTAAGATGAAACTAAAATGTACTACTGAGCTGCTAAGTAAAAGGGATGAACTTCAGGAAAACCCATGAATGGATGAGAAATTAAGAGCGTGGAATTAACCTTATTGAAAGATGTATTTGCAAAGACACTGCTTCCTTGTTCCTTAATGATGCACTCAAAGGGAAATTCAGTCTGGGGATCTTTTCCTTCCTTTGGCCTTATGCCATCTGCCTCTCAACAAGACTAGTTCAGCTCTGGGTATGGAAAGGGCTTTTGTGGATGAAGGTGAAGTAATGGAAGGCTAAGTTGTTGTTTTTTTAAATCCTGTTTTCTTAGAACCTGAACCAATTAAAGGAGTAAATGAGAGACAAACTGCTTCTGGGCTCTGAATAGGAAATGATCTGTGAGTAAATTGAACAAGCCAGGAGATGGTAAATAGGCAATTAGCATTCGCTTTGGCAAATCTCCACCTGTTGGAGCTGAAAATACAAAGGGAAACATGAAGGGGAATGAAAGAGAAGCTCTATCAAACATACTCCTGTCTAAAGATGTTAAATCCTGAGCTTCACAAAATCATGAGTTTAAATAAAGGAAGCTGCAAAATGTGGTCAAACATTAAGGAAGATACAATCCACAAAAAGTTGTGTTTAAGTCACCTTTCTCTTTGGTCTGGAGAGTTGTCACGGATTCAGTGTAAATAATATTTTTCATGATTGTTGTCTTCTGGAGTTTAGAAAGTTGGGTAGATTTTGTTTGGGGTGTAGTTGTTCACAAAGAAAATTACTTAGGAATGTACTTCATTCTCATCTCCTAGAGGATCGCCTCACCTTCACATTGCCTCTCCTCTGTGGGAAATGCTTGGCACATGCTCTGGAGCTGTTCTGGGAAGTGTGCCATGCTCCACTTCTCTGGGTTCTTTTCCTTAGATTCTTTCTCTAGCATCTAAGCCCTAAAGGTCTTTGATAAATCCAACCTCTTGGAATTGGGACTGTTCCTTGCAAACTTTGGATCCATTTGAACAGAGCCTTCTTCCTAAAGACGGTTCCCTATGACATGCACAAAGGAAATGTTTGAAAGTCTAGGCTCCAATATCCTTTAGAGATGGTAGTTAATTCACATGGGTATTTTGCTTTGTTAATTTCCTGGATTGGGGAAGCAAAGTCATTTATGTGAGCAAGTCCTCTGTGACAGAAAGTAATCCAACTATAAGAAATTACCTTGTCCAGAGGCCATTTAGACAATGGAATATCTCTAATTCTGAAATTTATGAATTTTCATGTAAGAGGCAGCATACTCAGGTGTGGTAGTGCACGCCTGTGATGCCAGCACTTGAGAAGTGGAGGCAAGAGGATCCTGAGTTTGAGGCCAACCTGGCCTACATGTCAAGACTGACTCTCAAAGGCAAAGAAAGAAAAAATGGCAAAGGAATGAGCTGAAATTATCTTCTAAGACCATGATGTATGATGTAATATCATATATCCCACGGTGTACTCAATACGTTATTTGTGTCCTGGGAGACACTAATAAATATTCTCCATAAGAAATTAACTTTCCAAAAATTATGCCTATTTATGTGATATTCAAAAATTAATAGTGAATAACCAAGTAAAATTTATAAGAAAAATTATACCCCTTTCTCAACACCATTAATTTCACAAGGGATTTCATACTTGTGCAATTTGCATAATTTCAATTTAATTCATAGCTTGAGGAAGAGTTGTATGTACTTTCCTGCTGGAGAGTCATATACATTGTCCACAAAAGGACAACTAATCACTTAGCCCAAATCTTGACTACCCTTAATATGAGCTACCTGCTCTTCCAGCCCGATAAATAACTCTATTTCTAGTCTGAGTTTAGTGACTTCAGTGTCCAACGGCCCACTGCCCAGGCAGGATCAGTCTCATTCAGTGTCTTTTCTCAACTAGTACCTCCTTTAGATGCACAGCATAAATCAGTTCTTATACATATTTACCTAGGGATATTTCATCTGCTCAAATATGGATCCAGCACTAAGGAAAACCTTGTAGTTGTTGTTAGGTGCTGTTGAGTTGGATCCAACTCATTGAAATCCTATATAGGATTTTTAGTGGCTGGAAAACCTTAGGTAAAACAAAGCTAGAATCTCACCACTACTTAGCTCTGCAATCCTCTGAAAATAGCTCCACAGCAAAAGGCAGTAGTGCCTCAGCACCCAACCACAATCCATTCTGGAAGACTTTTTGAAAACTGATTAGTTCCAATGTTGAACATCTTCTTCCCATAAGAAATATTGTAAATATGATTATTGGTTCTGGCACCACACTGAATGGCCAACTCAGACACACATTTGTGCTAAAAAGTTTCTTGAGTACCAGGAGGACTGGCAGACAGGAAAAAAAATATGTATATATATACAGATATACACACATATATATATACATATACATATATATGTTATCTATACATATACATATATAACATATACATATATAACATATATATAACATATACATATATATGT
>VMDO01037864.1:0-13977 GCA_007922755.1 Pedetes capensis
GACACATGCTTTTCTTTGTTGGGCTATTGTTACTAACTTAATCTCATTTTTTATAGGTCTCTTTATACTGTTTATGTCCTTACGATTTAATTTTGTCAACTCATTCAGTGTTGATACTTTTCATAATTTTTTTCTGTGTTTTTCTTTTCTGGGAGAACAAATTCTTGTAGTAGTCCCTCATAATACTATTTAATTAATTTTTTCCACTGTAAATACATTTTACATCTAGAATTTTATTAATTTGGGTGCTCTTTCTGATTAAATTAGCTAAGTGTTTTTCAACCTTCTTTATCTTTTAAAGGTTTACTTCATTCTTTATATTATTTTTTTATTTCCCCTGCATTAATTTCTTCCTCAATTATTATTATTTCTCTTTGTCCATTCATTTTTGGATTGAGTTGTTGTTTCTCTAATGACTTTAGGTAGATCATTAAAGTATGTACTTGGAGCTTCAGTTTTTTGTGATCATTCATAACCATAAATTTCCCACATAAAACTGCTTTTGTTGTATCCCAAAGGTTTTGGTAAGTAGAACTGTCATTTTCATTAGATTTAAGAAAATTTTTATATGTGCTTTCAGATTTCTTCAATGACCCATTGGTCATTCAACATGGTATTGTTTAATTCCTGTGTATTTATGAGATTATTGTATGTAATATTTAATTCTATTGCATTATCATCAGATAGAGTATAAGGAATGTTTTCTGCTTTTGTATACTTTTGAGGCTGGCTTTATGCACCAAAATATGGTCAATTTTGGGGAAAGTTTCATGTGGTACTGAAAGTATGTATATTCTGCATCTGTTGGGTGAAATATGCAGTAGCTATTGCTTAGGTTCAGTTGGTCTATGATGTTATTTAAGTCCAGAATTCCTTTGTTTAGATGATCTGTTCCTTGCTGAAAGTGGGGTATTAAAATGCCCAAAATTATTGAATCTGGACTTGTGAATTCCTTTAGGGACAATAAAATTCATTTAATAGAATTAGAGGCACCAGCATTTGATGCATAGATATTTATGGTCATTATATCTTCTTGGTTAATTGTTCCCTTCATTAATATGTCATGGCCTTCTTTGTGATGTTTAATTAATTTGAGATTGAAGCCAACTTTTTCAGATATCAATATAGAAATATCTGCTTTTTTTCTGGCTTTCCCATGCTTTACAAACTGTGTTCTGTCCTCTGATCTTCAGTCGATACATATCCTTATGGAGATGGGTCTTTTGAAGATAATAAATTGTTGCATCATCTTTCTTAACACAGTTGGGTAACCTAGATCCTTTTTAAAAAGAATTCAGGATATTGACATTAAAAATCATTATGGAGTAGGCAGTGGTGATTTATATAATATTCTTGGTTGTTAATCTCATCAGTTTCACTATAGGATTATCATCAATTTCTTCCCTTTTCATGTTAGTGGTTTTATTATGGTCTGTATTCTCATGCTTATATCCATATTTCCTGTTCAGTGTGTACAAGTATCCAACTCATAGCGACCCTGCATACAACAGGCAAAACACTATTGCATGGCTTCCCTGCTGTTCATAAGGTTTTCAATGGCAGATTGATTTTTGGGAGTGGGTTGCCAGGTCCTTCTCCCAAGCCTACAGCACCTGGTGTTCCCAGGCGGTCTCCTGTCCAAGTAGTAACCAGGCCCAACCCTGCTTAACTTCCAAGATCTGATGGGATCGGATGCCACAGGGCTAAGTCTGCTGGCCGTATATATATATATATACATATATGTGTGTGTGTGTGTGTGTGTGTGTGTGTGTGTGTGTGTGTGTGTGTGTGCAGGGAGAGATAGAGAGAAAGAGAGAGCAATATAAAATAAGGCACACTCTTGAGGCTAGTTGAAAGATACACCAGAAGTCCTTCTCTGAGCAGAGTCTTGTTTCACATCCACATCCATGAATGCCACTGTTCTACAAGAGAATACAGATATACATGTTTTTCACAGATCATATAGATATAAAATGAATGATATAGAATATTTGACTCTAAATCAAAAACTCTTGAGGCTAGTTGAAAGATGCAGCAAAAGAACACTTCTTTCTCAGAGAAGAATCTTGTTTCACACCCATATCCATGAATGTCACTGCCCTGTACAGCAACATTCACATGTGCTTATTGTCAGAATTCATATTGATATATAATAAATGAAATGGAATATTTGACTTTCAATCCAAAACTCTCGAGGCTACTTTCAGATGCACAGAATCTACACTTCAACTTAGTAAGCTTCTTTCACATCTACATCCAAACCTATCACTGCATGTCATAAGAGCTTTCAGGTGTACAATTTGTCATATATCATATAGATATGCAATGATATGTTACTCTGAGTCTAAACTGTTGAGGCTACTTGAAGCATGCACCAGCAGGTTAGTATGGTAGATTAGCAACAGCCTCTGTGAGAGGCAGTGAAAGTTAAAATCAGTATAGGAAAGAATACTCTTTATCCTGTACAAAGAGTAATAGGGAAAACATTGTTATGACAGGGCAAATGAAAGGAGAAACTCAAGGATCACAAAACTGAAGTCCCACGCACCAAGGAGGAGAAAAAGAGACAATCCTGAACATAGCTGCATGGTGACCTGGCAGAAGAAGCAAAATCTTTTCTCATGGGTAAATCAATCACCCCCATCTACTGAATAATTGGGCAATAAACAAAGATAAATTGCTGAATAAGGACCTGGGAATGCACTACCATTGCACCTGGGGCTGACACAGAATCACAAGACAATTGCAAGCCTGTGGTAAAATCTACAGCATTTCTCATCAGCCAAACCACTGACTGCACAGAAAGCACTGCCCCTACAGGTTCCCAACACAAGCCAAGAGTACCAGAGATAAGCATTTAAGCCTCAGAGTTTGTGGTCCCCATACACACCTCCTGGACCATAGAAAAATGAGTAGTGCAACTATGGGTAAATGGGAAAATTAAAAATACCTTCCCAGGCTGACTAAATGCATAGAAGGTCCCACTTCAGTGCAGGCTCCCATGCCATTCCTAGAGTCTCAGCATGCTGACAAAGGCTGGGTGGTTCTGTGGCTCAGTCCACCACAACTTGTGAGAAAGTGATGCAAGCCAATTGTGAGGTCATAATAAAACCCAAAAGCAATATCAGGAGCCTGAGGAACAAGGAGTGATGCAGATATTCATGCCCAAGCAGGCATATAAGACAAACCCAAAGAGTAATACCTGGAGCAAAACCCTCAACAGGACAGCAATCTCCATCTGCAGTTCCTGGATGTGACACAGACAAACCAGGCAGCAACAGAGGAAGGAGAAATCGACAGAAAAATTTTGAACTCTCCTGAGCCAATGTCAGGCTCTCAGACCATACTCATGGTCAGCCTAGAAGGGAAAATGCAGGGAAAACAAGGAGATCTGCTCAGTCTTTAGGAATTGGACTTGGCTGACGTCAACAGCACGTGCCAGAATAGTGGGAGTATTGAGAAAACAATAAGATATCTCTGTAGGCTCTAATCCTAGATTTCCACAATGGCTTCTGTGAATTTCCTTGGAAGCAATTCAGTGGGAAGACAGGGCATCTGACTGGAAGGTGGAACTTCTGGACAGAAAGTGGGATAACCAGATGGAAGGTAGGACTTCCTAAACAAGCCCTGCCAGGAAGACATCCATAAGAGATTAGTGTGGCACCCACACCCCTTAGAACATCCCCAGTAAGACAGGCAAGAGAGCATTTGTGCTAGGTGAAGAGAAAACCCCCAACACACTTTGTGAAACTGATCTTAGCAGAGCCATTCTCAGCCAAATTCCACTGGAAGGCAGCCCATGAGTAGGCAGAGCATCCTGCAAAGATTCCTGCCAAAAGACTCCTAAATGCTTAGAATTGAAAGCACCATACAGCACTGTAAGAGGTTGTTCTTATTGTTCTCCATTTTTTGTTCATTTAGTATTTGATATATATAATACTAGTGCTAATTTTATTGCTTTTTATTTGTTTTTATTTATTGTATTCCATTTGTTCTGGGGTTTTTTTGGATTTTTGGATGTTTTATTGTTATCATTGTTTTCCTTCTCCCCCTCTGTTCAAAATTTATCCCATTCAAAAAATTTCACTTATCTAATTACCAAACAGTTCTTTCCCTTAGCTCTTCCCTAGTAATCTTATAAAAACACTTTCAACACATGCTGAATCTCCTGGTTTAAAATATAAAAAGAGAGAGGAGGAAAAGAGAGAAAAGTGAACCTGGAAGCTTATATTGATGTTAATTCTTATAATCTATGTATAAGCTTAAAAATATTTTACGCACTATATAAGCAGATTCATCTGCAGCCATAGCACCTTGGTATCCAATCTTCTTAATCTCAGAAGCTAAGCAGGGTTGACCTGGTTATTCCTTGAGTGGGAGATCCCCTGAGAATATTGGGTGCTTCAGGCTAGGAATAAGGTTCTGGTAACCCACTCCAGAAACAATTCACCATTGGAAACCTTATAAGGAACAGAGAAGCACTGGCAATCTTGCCAGGCATGGCACAGTGTCAGGGAGTGTTTCACCTGTTTTACATAGGGTTACTGAGTCAGACCCAAATTGATAGCACCTAACAACAACAATAAGCAGATTTATCTTTTCCTGCTCTCTTCTTTTTCACTATCCTACACTCTTCTATTTGCCCTCTCTTCTCTTCTTACTCCTAAGTCAACTCTCTCCTCCCCATCTCTTGTCTTAGCTTCCACTACTCTACTATGAATATCTATTCCCACAATCAATATCTACTCTTTAAACTTAGTCATTACTATCCATACTTTTCTGTAGGCAGTTCTCTTAATTGGTATCTGGCCCCAAAGTAGGTTAAATGTGACTTCTGCCAAAATTATTATGATAGCATTAGATTGTTTCATACACTCTGAGTGAAACTGGAGACAAAAATCTCAAAAGAAGGCTCTTCACCAAGAATTCCCCCAAATAAACAGGGAAAATATAACCATATTAAGAAATGCCCAAAGCCCAACCTCAAACCAGAGAAATGAGAAAAATCAAGCTGAAGAGAATCCTCCTAATGATCATAACCCTTCAACAACTTAAGGATACTAAAATACCTGAAATGTCAATTTAAAAGTCTACTTATTAAAATGATAAATAACTTCAAATAAAACACAACTAAGCAGATAAATACATATGAAATACTTGACAAAAAAGTATCTAACTTAGAAGAAAAATTTACCAAATAAACATAAATGCTGGAATTTAAGACCAAGGTCAGTGAAATAAAAATGACAGTAGAAAGCAATTCAAAGAAACTGGATGAGGTAGCAGGTAGAATATCATAAATGAAGGCAAGTTTGAAGAGCTTATCTCCTCAGGTACAAAAAGGATGAAAAAATGATACTTAACTGACCAAAAATTTCAGGAAGTATTTAACAAGATGGAGTGAGGTAACCTTAGAATACAAGGGGTACAAGAAGGAGCTGAAATTGAAACTAGGGGCATAGAAAATTTATTCAATGAAATAATAGCTGAAAATTTCCCAAACCTAATGAAAAAAATAATTATCCAAAATACAAAGGCATCCTGAACTCCAAATAGATTACACTAGACCAGATCTTCTTCACATCCCATCATAGTAGTAATGTTAAACCTACAAAACAAATAAATCATTTTAAAGACTGCAAGAGAAAAACATCAGCTCACCTACAAAGGGAAACCCATCAGAATAATGTCAGACCTCTCCACAATAACCCTAAAAGCAAAGAAAGCCCTGATTTATTTCAATTTCTGAATGCAAATAACTGCCAACCATGAATACTGTATCCGGAAAAATTATCCTTTAGAATAGATGGAGAAATAAATACTTTACAAGATAACCACAATCTTAAGCAATTCATGAACCCCTGATCAACTTTCAGAGGATTCTCAAGGAAATTCTATATACAGAAGAAGAAAGGCACAGCAGAGTGAAAAAAATAAATGAATAAAACCCCAGAGATAAAACAAAATAAAACAAATCAAACTAATAAACAAATAAGAATAGCTATCTTAACAAGCCAGAAAAAATTTGAAATGTGTAGGGGACAAAGTACAAGCAACACCAAAATGCAACAGAATAACAACCAAAAATAGTAAAAAACACCAAATTCCTCTCAATTTTACCCTAAGTGAAATTGCCTTAACTAAGCATTGAAAAGACATTGATTGGCCAATTGTATTTACGAAAAAAAATCTTCTATATGTGATATTCAAGAGACTAATCTCATCCACAAGGAAAGACATAGAATGAAAATAAAAGGTTGAAAAATGATATACCAAGTATGTGGAAGCCTAAAAAAACAGTAGTATTTTGGCCCATTAAGATGGCACATTGAAAGCAGTCACTCTTTGACCAGGGAAGAAAAAAGGGAAATGAGCCATAAGGGTCTTTATTCAGAATGCGGAATACTAGAGAATAGCTTTAACCAGTAGAAAAAGCATTGTTGTACCACCTCAGATTAAAAGAAGGGTGGAAAAGTACAGTGGAACCACTGGATGCCATTCCAGAGGCACCCACCCCACATGAGCACTGGCAAGTATGGGATGGACCTCCTCCTGCATGGAGGGCTGGTAGCATGGAGCCCATCATGCATGAAATAAATACTCCACCATTAAGGAGCAGGGGATAATTTGCATTCTTCACTGCTTCATTTGGGAAATTCAGAGATTTCTTTGTGAGTGCTTGCTTAGAGGAAATGTAGAGAACAAGATCAGAGGTTCAGCACAGCCTGCCCCAGTGAAAGAATACTGACACCCTTGCAGACATTTGAGAGGTCTCTTCATGGCAGAGCAGACTGGTGAAAACTGGAAGCTGATCATTAAAAGAGGGCTTTGGGGACATGCAGTCACAGTCCAAGGGGGAGAAGCCATGCTGATTAAGTAGACTTGGTGAGGCAAAGGGACTCCATCTTTTCCCCTTGTCCCCAAGAGTCCAGGGTAATTAAAGAGCTGTAGCCATTAGGTGTGTGCCTGGGATTATACTTGGCATCAAACATTGCTCATTTAATTAAACATACCCTGAGGCAAGCTGTCAGATTCCCTGAGAAATTGGGAGTCACTGAGTGCTTCCAAGAAACTTGGAATCCAAAAGAGGTTTGCCTTCTACTGAGGCACTGCTTATAGGGCCTGGAAGGAGCAAACCTGGAGAACTGACCATGCCTGTGCTGATTAGTGAAACCCAAACACACAGCAGCATGGATGAAATGATGGAAAGGCTTAGTGGACTCAAGTAAGTGAAATGCTAGGGCTCAAACTGAAAATGGACTAACTTGCAAATGAGAGACAAAAATCTGGGTGGGCACCTAATCCACCCAGAAAAGGAGGCCACAGCCACATAACCACAGGAGCAAGGTTTACAAGGTCGTCCATCCACAGTGTGAGCAGCAGACAACACAAACCCAGCTATTTAGGCTCTAATCATCCTGGAGAGAGAACTAGTGTACAAGATTTGGTGGCATGCAGTGTCAGAGGGAGTGGCATCTGAAGGCACAGCATCCAGGGCCTGGTGGGAACTCTGGCAGTCTGTGAATCAGTGGGACCAGAATGGGATCACTTCATAAGAGTATAGAGGGAATTGGAGGACATGCACCCTCTCTAAGAACTGATCTGGAACTGGAGTAGTGAGGACTGGCCTACCTCTAGCAACATTTGTAGGCAGGTAGGATTCTCAAGGACCTGAGTGATTGCCACATACACTGAATTCATTAGTATGAGTTGGATTAGCCTTTCTTTTTTTTCCCCCTTGTATGTCTATGTATTCCTGTTTGTTGATCTTGTGGTTATTATATTAGTGGCATGCAGAATTGGTTATTTCCTCTGTGCTCTTTTTAACTTTATTCCCCATCACTTTCTCTTTCCCTGTATTTCCTTAGACTTAAAAACCTTTCTTCATCAATCTCACTAGTCATAATTTTTATCATTAGTTTATTTATATTACCCCAGCCAATTAAATTAGCCAATTAATTAGCAAAATTAATTTAGCACAAAACAAGAAAAGAACATTTCTCATCCTTGCATTTGATAGACTCCCTGGAATGTTTATATAACATATAAGGAACAGGTAAAGTTGAAATTTGTCTGTCTCCTCTGTTACTCATACTCCAACACCCCATTTTCTGCCTTCTATTCTTTCTCATCCCTCACTGATCCTATTCTCATCCATATTCCCCATCCACCAATCTTCCAAACCTTCATCTTCCTGCTATTAATACCTATACTAAACCAGGCTTGGTGGTGCATGCCTGCCATTCCAACAAGTCAGAAACAGAGGCAGGAGGATCGCAAGTTTGAGACCAGAAGCAGTCTGCATAACTTAGCGAGACCCTATCTCAAAACGTAAAAGAAAAAAAAGGGCTGGGGGTGCAGCTCAGTGGTACAGCACTCGCAAAGTATGCAAGTGTGAGGCCCTGGGATCAACTCCCAGTACTGCAAAAAAACAAAGCAAAACAAAACAACAAACAAAAAAACCTATGCTGGATGCCATATTTACCTCCAAATTCCTAATAATTGTTCCCCATATTTATCTCCTTAAACAATACCAGACATAAAACAAGATTATAATGGTGAGATTGGATGAAGCTATTACTCTACCAGCAGAAATCTTTGTACGTTCTAAATGATGCCAGAGTCCAAGATCCTAAAATAAGGTGTTAAAGCAAAGGCAACCCTAAGCATATAAAGTAGTAATATCCAGAGTAAGCAATGAGTCAGGCTTAACTCAAAACCCCACAAAATATTAAAAACCAGGATGAAAAAGTGCCCCAAATGACCACAATCCTTCAGGAGTTGATTTTAAGGAAACTCATAATACTAGATATGCCAGAAAAAGAATTTAGAAATCTGCTTAAAAGTATGATGAAAGACCTGAAAGACACCACAACCAAACAGATAAAAACAGTTGAAGCATTGGACAAAAAAAGTTTCTGACTTACAAGACAAATTCAGAAAAGAAATCTGGATCATGAAGAAGAAACAAACAAAAATTCTGGACTTATAAAACACAGTAAATCAACTTAAGGTTACAGATTTCAGAAATGCTGAAGGAAAATGCATTGTGATCAATACTTTCATGAGGTCTTTGATACAATGAAGAGATGGAAAATACAAATACAGGGGATTCCCAAAGGAGATGAAACTAACAATAAGGGCAAATCTTTTCAATGAAATAGTAGCTTAAAACTTCCCAAGGAAAGAAATAGAAACAAAAATCACAGATGCATCCTGAACTGCAGATAGAGTACATCAAAAACAAAACAAAACAAAACAAAACAAAAAAACCTTCTCCATGACACATTATAACTGGAATGCTAAATCTAGAGAGTAAAGAGACTTTTAGATGCTGCAAGAGAGAAACAACAACCCACAAAGGAAACACCATTAGAATAATAGCTTACTTCTCAACCACAACTCTAAAGCCAAGGAAAGAATGATCAGACATTATTCATATACTCAAAACGAATAACTGCCAAACAGGATTACTATAACTAACAAAGTTATCTTTTAAAATAGATGGAGAATTCAAGACTTTCCATGACATTTACAAGTTTAAGCAATTCACAACCACCATGGCAGCATTGCAGAGAACTCTTAGAGAAATACTACATACAGCAAAAGTAAGATAAACACAAACCCAAGACCAAAGGAATAAAAGACATGAGAGAAATTCATCAACATAACAAGCTAATTAAGAATGAAAGAAGAGAAATAACTATCAAAATGATGCATAATTCCAAGCTCCTCTCAACAAATACTCTAAATGTAAATGGTCTTAACACACCACCCAAAAAACACCTATTTGCCATCTGGATTAAAAAAACAAAACCCTTGGTATCTAGAATTCAAGAAACTTATTCATAAAGATCATAAAAGTCTGAAAATCAAAGGACAGAAAACAATATATCAAGCATGGATACAAAACAAAACAAAAACAAAAACAAAACAAAACAAAACAACCCAGGAGTAGCTACATAAATTTCTGGCAAACTGGATGTCAATCTCAAGCTAACCAGAAGAGACAAAATTGGTTACTATATATTAATAAAAGGAACAGTTAACCAGGAGGACAGAACTTTAGTAAATATTTATGCACCAAACATAAGGCCTGTAATCTCATAAAACAAACATGATTGGTGAAAAAGAAGCACATAGGTCCAGACACAATAATTATAGGATATCTTAACACCCCACTCCTTCAAGAGACAGGTCATGAAATCAAAAAATTAACAAAGAAACAATGTATTTAAACAACACCATAGACCAACTGGACCTAACAGATGTTTACAGAATATTGAATTCATCAGAGTTGGAATACACTTTCTTCTCAGCAGCACATGGAATATTTTCTAAAGTAGACCACATTTTAGTCCACAAAGGTGGCCTCAACAAATACCAAACAATTGAAATCATCCCCTGTACCTTATTATATCACAATGGAATATAACTACAACTCAAAGATAAGGAAACCTACAGAAATGTTACAAATACATGTAGATTAAATAACAAACTTCTGAATGATGAATGGGTCATCCAAGAAGTCAGAAAGGAAATTAAAAAGTTCCCTCAATCAAAAGAGGATGAAGACATAACCTATCAAAATATATTGGATACAGCAAAGGCAATTCTAAGAAGGAAGTTCATAGTCATGAAAACCTAAATCAACAAGATAAGGAAGGACCACTTATATAACTTAATGATACACCTAAAGGCACTATAAAGTCAACAAGCCAGACCCAAAAGGATATTCAATCCATCAGAGTTGGAATACGCTTTCTTCTCAGCAGCACATGGAATATTTTCTAAAATAGACCACATTTTAGTCCACAAAAGTGGCCTAACAGAGTAGGAGTAGGCAGAAAGAAATAATTAAGATCAAGGCATAAAATAACAAAATAGAGACTAAAAGAGACAAAATAGGGACTAAAAGAGACTAATAGAGACAATACAACACACTAACAAAACTAAGAGTTGGTGTTTTTAAAAATATTAACAAAATTGATGCTCCCTTAGCCAAACTCACCAAAAAAAGAGAGAAAAGTCCCAACTTTAAAAAATTAGAGATGAGAATGGGGAATGTAGCAATAGATATGAATAAAATACAGATCATCAAAGACTACTTTGAGAAATTGTTCTCCAAAAAATGAGAATACAGAAGAAATGGATAAGTTCCTTAGCATTTATGATTGCCAAAACTAAATCCTAAGGACATAAGCAAATTAAACAGACCCATATCAACCACCAAAATAGAGGCTATAATAAAATAAGAAAATCTCCCAACAAAGAAAAGCTCAGATCTTGATGGGTTCACAGCTGAATTTTATCAAATTTTTAAAGAATAATTAATACTTATTCTCCTGGAGCTATTTCATAAAATAGAAAGGGAGGGAATACTTCCAAATTCATTCTACAAAATCAAGTACACACTGGTATCAAAACCAAATAAGGGCACTAAAAAGAAAGAGAACTATAGATCAATTTCTGTAATGTAAATTGATGCAAAAATTTTCAGTAAAAGTCTTATAAGCCAATTTAACAATATAAAAAAATCCTACACCATGATCAGATGGGCTTCATTGTACAGAAGCAATCTTGTTCAGCATATGTAAATCAATTAATGTAATTCAATATATCAAGAGACTTGTAGACCAAAGTCACATGATCATCTCGATTGGTCACAAAGAGGCCTTCAACAAAGCTAAACATTTCTTCATGATAAAAGTCATGAAGAAATTGAACATAGAAGGAACTTATTTCAACATCACAAAGGCCATTTTTTACAAACCTACAGTGAATATCATCTTAAATGGGGAAAATTTAAAGCATTCCCTCTAAGATAAAAAACAATACAAGGATATCCACTTTCTTCCCCCTTTTATTCAATATCATGACTGAAATCCTTGTCAGAGCAATCAGGCAAGAGAAATAAATTAAAGGAATAAAAATAAGAAACGAAGAGCTCAAACTATCCCTATTTGCAGATGACATGATCCTACACCTAAAGGATGCTAAAATTTCTACTAGAAAACTCTTAGAACTAATTATTTCCTTCAACAAAGTAGAATTCAAAATTAACACTCAATAATATGTAGCCTTCCTTTACATAAATAGCAAACAGGAAGAGAATGAAATAAAATGACAATCCCATCCACAATAGCCCACCATAAGCTTACACACTTAGGAATTAATCTAATCAAACACACTAAAGACCTCTACAATGCAAGTATCAAAACATTAAAGAAAGAAATGGCAGAACATACTAGAAGATGGAAGGAAGGACTTCCCTTGTTCATGGATTGGAAGAATTAATATTGTGAAAATGGTGATACTACCAAAAATGATCTATAGATTTAGTGCAATTCTCATCAAAATTCTGATGACATACTTTGTGGAAATAGAAAAAATACTAAACTTCATATGGAAGCACAAAAGACCTCATATAGCCAAAACAACCCTAAGCAGAGAAAGAGAACTATAGATCAATTTCTCTAATGTAAATTGATGCAAAAATTTTCAGTAAAAGTCCTATAAGCCAATTTAACAATATAAAAATATCCTACACCGTGATCAGATGGGCTTCCATTGTGGTACTTCCAGCACTGTTTTTCAATCCTAAGCAACAAAAACAGTGCTGGAAGTACCACAATATTTGACTTCAAACTATACTATAGGGCCACAGTAGCAAAAACAACTTGGTCCTAGCACAAAAACAGACATGAAGATCAATGGGACAGTATAGAAGGCCCAAACATACACCCATGAAAGTACAGCCACCTTGTCTATGTAAAAAGGGCTTAAAGACATACATCAGAGGAAACATAGGCTCTTCAACAAATGGTGTGGGGAAATTGGATATCCATATGCAGAAGAATAAGAATAGGCCCATATCCCTCAATCTGTGTGAGAGTAAACTCAAAATGGATCAGAAACCTCAACATAAAACCAGAAAACTTAAAACAACTAGAAGATAAAATAGTGAACATACTCCGACACATAGGCATTGGCAAATACTTCCTTAACAAGACTTAACCCAGGAAACCACACTAAGAACCAACAAATGGAACATGAAACTAAATGGCTGCTTTACAGCAAAGGAAAAAATTAAAAGAGTAAAGGGAGAGCCCACAAAATGGGAGAAAATCTTTGCATCCTACACATCTGATAGAGGACTTATTTCTAGAATATACAAAGAACTTAAAAATCAAACACCAAAATAACAATCCAATAAATAACTGGGCAATGGAAGTTAGCAGTTATCAAAAGAAAAAATACAAATGGCCAATAAATACACCAAAAAATGCTCAATTTATCTAGCCATTAGGGTAATGCAAATCAAGACAACTTTGAGATTCCATTTCAGTCCAGTAAAACGCCCAAGATTAGCAAAACAAATAACAACAAATGCTGATATAATTACTAAGATAAAGGAACCCTTTTACACTGCTGTCAAAGTGTAAATTATTTCAGCCTCATTGGGAATCAATATGGAGGCAACTTAGAAAACTAAGAATAGAACTACAATATGATCTATCTGTACTACTTCTGGAAATATACCCAAAAGAAGATAAGTCATCATACTACATGGACACATGCACTTCCATATTTAACACAGCATTCTTCATAATTGGAAGGTTATGGAATGAACCAAAGTGTCCATCAATAGATGAATGTATTGAAAAATTGTGGTATGTATACATAATGTAATATTACTCAGCAGTAAAAAAGAATGAAATGATGTCATTTGCAGCAAAATGCATGGAGCTGGAGAACACAGTTTTTATCTAATTAACCAAGACTCAAAGAAAGAAATGCTATATGTTGACACTGATATGTGGGAACTAAATCTAACTCAAAGGAAAAAAAATATAGTTATATAAAAATGAACAATCATACCAAACTATAATGGAAAATAGAAATGGACCCAAGAAGAAGTGGGAGAGGTCTGTAGGTGGAAGCTGCAGTTGGGGAAGAGGGGATTGGGAAGGAGAA
>VMDO01037865.1:0-13975 GCA_007922755.1 Pedetes capensis
TGGAAGAGTGGCAGGTCAACGGAAAAGAGGAAAACCCTCCACCAGATGGATTAACACAGTGTCTGCAACAATGGGCTTAAACATAAATAAGATGGTTTGCCTGGCACAGAATCGGCAAGTGTTTCGATCTGCTGTACATAGGGTCGCTATGAGTCGGACTCAACTCAACGGCACCTAACAACAACAACAACAAAATTGAATTTACAAACCGGGGCAGTGGCGCACTCCTGTAATCCCAGTGGCTTGGGAGGTGGAGGCAGGAGGATCACAAGTTCGAGACCAGAGGCAGTCTGTGTAATTTAGAGAGACCCTCTCTCAAAAACTGAAAAAATGGGCTGGGGGTGCTGTTCAGTCGTCTAGCACTTGTAAAACATGCAAGCGTGAGGCCCTGGGTTCAACCTCCAGTACGACACACACGCAAAAAAAAAATTGAATTTACTTTAATAGAGTTTATATATGGGCATTTACGCATATTCTTTTCAACCAAAAAGTAACAAAGTTTCTTATTAGTGTATAAAAATCAGCCCCTCCCCTTCCTACACCTTCTGATAATTATGTAATTTTTTGAGAATTTAAAGGTAGGAACTTATTCCTCTACTGTATTTCACTTTGTCACATCATGTCTTGTAATCTCTCTGAATTTATTTGGAATGAAAGGTAGTACTTCAATGTTCAAGATGCATTTAGATCCAGTCACTAATTGTAGTTATTTTTAAACTTAAAGCAAAAGAAGTAACTAACAGATCACTTGAAAATAATTCTCCTGGGGATATAAACTAGAAGAAATGGCAAATGATTTAGAGGCACTTCTAAAGAAAATCACTAATAATGCTTCTTGGCACTTCCTTAAGTTGTAAAGATCATCCACTGTGCTAATAATAGTGGTAAATACACTGTGTGGGTGGTTAATGTTAGATCGTTCAAATATCCTTTAGAAAGCTTCAAATATAAGAAAAGCCTGAAAGAAATGTATGCAAAGGAAAGCTATATAATTGGTGTTGCACTAATGGGAGATTCTGGTTTGAATTTTTATCCTTGGAAACTAAATTACTATCATAGAAGCAGTTGTGTTTAGTGCCTTCATCTTTGGTGCATGTGTTCCTTCCTGAAATAATTGCATCTATCACACAGCTGGGATTGGGATGATAACCCAATTTCATGCATAGCATATTTCTTGCCTTGGAAATACTCAGAAACACTCAAAGATGTTTGATCACAGAAATAAATGTTTGTGCTGTCTAATTATTTAATGAGTATATGAATAAGTGGATTTGTTTAAATACACATATAATATATATATATATATATATATATTATATAAGGTGTGAGACATAGATACTAAGTATCTCACAAACAGTAAAAAAATACAAAATATTGTATATATATATTTTTGTGGTACTGGGGGTTGAACCCATGGCCTTGCGCTTGCATGCTCTGTAAGTGCTGGACCACTGAGCTATACTTTCAGCCCATTTTTTTTTTTTTTTTACTTTTTGAGACAAGGTCTCGCTAAATTATGCAGACTGTGTCTGGTCTCGAACTTGTGATCCTCTTGCCTCCACTTCCCGAGCCACTGGGATTACAGGCATGTGCCACCGCACCTGGCTAAAATATTATATCTTGTATGTGCATAATTTTATTTTTAGATCCTATAATTACGCATGAATATATAACCTGAAAATAAATGGACATTGGATACCCCTGAGTAATTAAAAATTATTAATGCCTAAGATCTGAGACCAATCCAATAACACTCTTCAGAACAATGGATATCACACTCGAATGGGCAGAGCTTTTAAAAATCCTAATTCCAAGGTTATATTTTAAACCAACTAGACCAATTAAACCAGAATCTGTGTAGGAGGGTGTCTACATGTTCCTTTTTTATTTTGTTTTATTTAGATATATTATTTATGCCTCCAAAGAGTGCCCAAAATTATATACATATTTAAGAAAAGAAAAAACTGTACTAAAATTATGCTGTTAGGTGTTGTTGAATCGGGTCCAACTCATAGCAACCCTATGTACAACAGAAGGAAACACTACCTGGCACTCTGCCATGCCTAGCATTATTATTAGTGCTTCTCTATTATTCATAGAGTTTTTGATGACTGATTGTTTTTTGAGTGGGCTGCCTGGTCCTTCTCCCATGCCTACAACACCTGATATTCCCAGGAGGTCTCCCTTCCAAGGACTAACCAGACCTGAACCTGCTTAGCTTCAGAGATCTGATGGAATTGGCTGCCAGGGTGGTATGGCTGAAGGTATTAAAATTGTAATAATCAATATATACCAGTAACAAAAGATGAATACAAGTCATGTTTGACTTCTGCAATTACAAGAGATGCTTAATGTATTTACCATAGCAAGAGAAGCAAGACTTGTTGCTGTTTGAGGGCTCTTGTGCACATAACCTTTAGTTGTTGTTGTTGTTAGGTGCCGTCAAGTCGGTATCCGACTCAAAGCGACCCTGTGTACAACAGGGGAAACACTATTGTCAGTGTTTCTCTGCTGTTCATAGGGTTTTCAATGGCAGATTGATTTTTGGGAGGGGGTTGCCAGGTCCTTCTCCCAAGCCTACAGCTTCTGGTGTTCCCAGGCAGTCTTCTATCCAGGTACTAACCAGGCCCGACCCTGCTTAGCTTCCAAGATCTGATGGGATCAGATGCCATAGGGCTACCACTGCAGGCATAACCTTTAATACTATGTGTCTTAAACTTATCATGGATGTGTGCAATTGGTAGGTGTGTTGGAGGTTCTGTTGCATACTCATGCTTCCACTGTTGTTTCACATTCACAATGTTCTTAAATTTCCAGTAACCCTTCAAAAAGGGCTTGTGCTCCTTGAATGACAACTCATATTTCTGCCATTTTTTGGCCTGCATTTTACATGGTGGCACCAGCATTTGTTTGAATAACACCACAAGGCACTTTGCTCCCTCACTTGTCTGTCAGTTTGCTGCATTTTGGGAGCTTGCTTGTTGCTGTGATGCTGAGACTTATGCCACCAATATTACAGATACCAGCAGGGTCACCCATGGTGGAAAGGTTACAGTTGAGCTTCCAGACTAAGATAGACTAGGGAGAAAAACATGGCTAACCCATTCTCAAAACAATTAGCTATTGCAAACCCTATGAAAAGCAGAGAAACACTGTCAGATATAGTGCTGGAAAATGAGCCCCCTAGGTTGGAAGGAACTCAAAAGACAACTGAGGAAGGGTTGCCTGCTCAAAGTAAAGTCAACCAAAATGGAGTAAAGGTCCAAGGTCCTCTATTTGCTAATGTGACACAACTCAAAATGAGGAGGAACAACTGTAACCTGCATTATGCTGATGACACAAATTTGATTGTTGACACTGAAGAGAATTGTAATATTTACCAATGAAGATCAAAGAACACAGTCTTCAGTATGAATTTTGCCTCAATATCAAGAAAACAAAAATCCTTACAACTAGATCAGTAAGGAACTTCATGATAAAATGAAAAAAATATTGAGGTTGTCCAAGGTTTTGCTTTACTTGGTTCTACCATCAATACCCACAGAAACAACAGTCAGGTAATCAAAAGACACATTGCATTGGGAAAAGCTGTTGCAGAAGACCTCTTTAAAGTGTTGAAAAGATGTTACATTGAAGACAAAGTTATGCCTGACTCATGCCATGACATTCCCATTCTCATCATATGGTTGTGAAAGTTGGACATTGAATGTGGGAGACAGGAGAAGAATTGATGCTTTTGAATTGTAGTGCTGGAGACAAATATTGAATATACCATGGACTTCCAAGAGAACTAAGAGATCCATCATAGAAATGCATCCAGAGTTGCTCCTTGTAAGCAAGGATGGTTAGAATGCATCATATGTATTTTGGACATATTGTCAAGAGGGACCAATCCCTGGAGATGGACGTCATGTTTAGGAAAGTGGCAGGGAGTGTTTTATTTCATTGTATAGCAGGTCGGTGTGAGTTAGTCCAGACCCAATGGGACCTAACATAACAACAACTTCTGGGGATGTTCTACAATCAATTCAAGTTTATAGGTTATATTAATGGCAAGACAAATGTGCCATTTATTAAAATGAAAAACAGTGCTCACACCAATGTGCATCTGAATCCATATTTCAAAGTTTAATGTGATGTTTTCTAATTGTCTTAACTTTCCTGACTATCCTAGTTATTTGTCAATCCACTGTACTCTGACTCGAAGTCTTTTTGATGTCTCTGACTGATATCAGTCTGTTTCATTCTATGTAAAAGCTCAACAATTCTATGTAAATCACTCAAAGTTAAAATAATAATAATAACAGTAAATTTTGACTAAGAAATTTTTATGATTTTCAATAATAGGGTTCACATATTTGTTACACATATTTACAAACTTTCTTAACATCTCAGTACTAAAGACTATAGAAAGACATAGATAATTCAAAGACATTGGCAGCACAGCATTGAGATAAGGAGAAAATCCCAGTGTAATTTTTATAAACCAGAAGTGTTATGGAGCTCCTCCTTTTTGAAAACTGTAATATATGGTAAAGACTAAAGTATTTTGTATTTTTCACAACTTTTAAACCGTAACACATAACAGTGTATCAGGAAATAACTGTAACAGTCTTTTAAATGTATTCATTAATAAAAATTTTAGTTCTCTTTTGGAATTTTAAAAAACTGATGTGTAATTTATCAGCAACAAAAATTACTAAGGATAAATATACAGTTTTAAGAAATATTTACACCAAAATAATTAGAGTTTTATAAAAATATACAATATTTCTTTCAATGTCCCTTCATGCTGAATCATTCCTTGTTCCACTCCCTTGCATTTTGTTATTGTTTTGTTTTGAGATAGGGTATCCCTGTGCTATCCAAACCTGCTTCAAATTCTTGGGCTGGAGAAATCCTCCAGCCTCAGCTTCCTGAGTAGCTTGGATTACATGTGTATACAACTTCCCATCCTTTTAAGGCAACTACTTTCGGCACCCCATGTTATTTTAGGCCAGAATTTTACTAGTTGTTCTGTAGTACATAAATCAAATTGCCCTTTTCCAGATTTCAGCAAGTTTTTCCTCACTGTCTGTCCAGTTTGCTGCCCAGTACCTACATTAGTACACATGTTTTGGTTTTCTTATTCCTGAGCATTCTACTTGCAGAAATAATTTTGGTTTCAATCACCAGAGAAAGTTTTGCTTTTTTTTAACTTCTTTTAACTGAATCTTGCTGTTGTGACTAACTTTTCTGTTCCATATAGTATCTGTGTGATTCATCCACATTCTTGCATATATTAATGTTTTGTTCTTTAATTACAGAGTAGTATCCTTTTTCAATTCTCAATTATTTTTTCTTATGAATATTTACTACCTTTCTAGTTTGGGGAAATTATGATTATAGTTTTTATGAACACTTTAAAAATTTGTCTTTTGATGATGATGTGCCCTCATTTCTCTTGGCTATCATCTTTGAAGTGGTGTTGATAGGTCATAAGGGAGGAATAAGTTTAATTTTAGTCGATACCAGCAGACAGTTTTCCAAAGTAGCTGAACCTATTTCTATTCCCCAAGCAATGTATAAGAGCTAGAGTTGATTCAGATTTAAGTGTTCACAGAGCTACCCAAAAAACACAGTCATTATCTTTTAAACTGCCAGATATATAGTGCTTGAACAAATGCAAGATTTGGCAAGTGAAGCATGAATCAAGTCATTTTAGATAAAAGTAATAGCAAATATATTTCAAGTAGTTTGCCATATTTTAATTATGATATTTGTTTCTTTTTGTGTCTATAATTATACTCACTGACTTTGCAAAAACATATGACACTAACTTTTTAACAATATAGTAATACAATAATTTAGGCATCTGTTCCCTGTGTATATGCCAACTTGGATTGTTTTACTAAGAGTATTAAGAACTACATTAATTAAAACCTTTCTCTTTATAGATAATATGTTGTTGTTGTTGTTAGGTGCTGTCGAGTTGGTATCCGACTCATAGCGACCCTCATAGGGTTTTCAATGGCTGACTGTTTCGGGATTGCCTTGGGAGTGGACTGCCAGGCCCTTCTCCCATTTTTGTGGTGCTGGGAATTGAACTCAGGACCTCAGAGACTGCAGCGCAGTGCTCTACCAACTGAGCTAAATCCCAGCCCACATAGATAATATAAACATAATAATTCATATTAAAAAGAGTAGGGATTAAAATGTGGGTACTGTTCAATAAATTTTACACACCTGTTATTTAAAGTCAATAATGTACCTGTTGGGAGAAGGACCCAGCAACCGACTCCCAAAAATCAATTCACCATTGAAAACCCTATGAACAGTAGAGAAGCACGACAAAAGTGTTTCACCTGTTGTGCGTAGAGTCTCTATGAGTCGGATACTGGCTGGATGGCACCTACCAATCAACCAACCAATGTACCTGTAGGTATTATTTCCTTTTGGCAGCAAAAGAAATTAAGAAACAAGGATTTACCATAATTTAGTCACTAACATTTGTAATAGTTTAATGAAATATGTGGGACTTAGATCAATATTATCTGATTAGAAACAAAGCTGTAGACCCATGTAGCTCTAGGTAAGCAGTAAGCATGTATTTAAAGTGTGAACTCAATGATTTTTCAAAGTAGAGTATAATAATTGCAAGGATTTAAATAAAGCATGACAGTACATTAAATATTTACACATATCATAGAATGCAATTACTCTTAAAATAACATTCTTGTGTAAGCTTATGTTCTAAAACCTTTAGCAGTACAAAGGATTTGTTTAATGCTATCCTAGCATCTCATTGCCTGCAGCTGTAGCACTGTGGCTTCCGATTCTGTCAGCTCTCGGAAGCAAAGCAGGATCAGGCATGGTTAGTACTTGGATGGGAGACCACCTGGGAACACCAGATACTGTAGGTTTAGGAGAAGTACCTGGCAACCCCCTCCCAAAAATCAATCTGCCATTGAAAACTCTATGAATAGCAGAGAAACACTGACAATAGTGTTTCATCTGTTGTACATAGGGTAGCTGTGAGTGCACCTAACAGCAACAAAGCATCTTACTATATATAAATTTTGAACATTTCTTTGATACTTCTAAAGAGATAGGTTTTACACATGTTTTTACTCTACTTTGTCAATGAAATGTTTTGTGGATATCAAGCTAATTCCCCAGTTTTCTATGCACGTTTGGGGCTCTATGGTTTTAGGAATACCCTGTGTTACTTTTGAAAGGGTAATGATGCATGTAGAGGTAATTTCTTTTTCTTATTATACAAAAATTGCTTAGTTTTGCTAGAATGCTCATTTGGTTTGTAGAAATGATTCCAGCTTAGAAAACTCACTATTATTTTTAAAGCTTGGATATGTTAAACTGATGGCATATGGTATTTGGATTTTTCACACATACCTATGAAAGTATTTAAACATTGCAATCCTCAAAGCAAGAACAACTGCTTTTATTTAGTTTAGTGATATATTTTAAATTTTGAAGGACATCCTGTCAAAGTAGATTGCCAACTGAGTAGGTATGCATTTCAGGCTTATATCTGGAGCTGAATAATCATCAAGAAATCTTATTTCCTCAATTTTAAAATAAAAGTTTGGACTAAATGGAGCACAAAGATCCTTTAGTCTTTAAAAATAGATGTAGTCATTTCTTGTACATTTTTCTTTGGCTTTTTACATCAGATAAATTCTTTTTACTCTTGTTTCTTTTTAAAAGATAATCCTATTGCAAAATTATGCCATGCTCATTTGATTAAAAGCTGATGCTAGGGCCATATATTGCAGTATTAATATCAGAGCCTTTGGTAAGGTCCTTCTGGACAGAAGCATCATATTGCTTTGGAACTCAAGGTCATTCTTGCAAAAACACTTGTTGTAACCCTTATCCCTTTGAAGAACAGGCTCTTTATAGCCTTCAAGTCTTTTCATTTCCTGAAAATACATTTAATGAAATTTTCATTTCATATCTCAATTGACATATATTTGAGTGATGCACCTTGTTAGGATAATTTTACAAAAAGAGACATTGTTGAAGTTTTTCTTCATTTATTATCTTTTTTAATTCATTAAATTTTCTAGTACACTTGGACCTCATAAGAAATTTCTGGTATATAGTAGTGCTTAAAATGTTTTATTAAAGTTGAATTGACTTCATTTGTATTATGAAGAAATAAAGTGTCTCAAATAGGTGGAACCAAATCATTTTTTCCAAACTTAAAAAATATTCATCATTATACAAATAATAAAGTTCCTTCTAATATTTGATCCTTATTTTTCTAAGTTCTTAATGATTATGTTGAATGGAATTATCTCATTTTTCATTTCTATCACTCATTATTTATACATTGCCCTGTGCCCAGTGAGGTATCTTAAATCATATATTCTACATAATGTCCCCCGATAACTCTACATTTGATATTTTCTCAAAATATCAAAAATTGTGTCAATTTTTCACATTTGATCCTTTGAATCTTAGATAATTATGATAGCTAATCAGCTAAATTTAGGAGAATAATGTGTTGAGAATGTGGCTTTTTCTTTTTTGACTGTGTAATTTATAGTTCCTGTTTCACAAAATCTATTTGATTCATAGGTTTTTTTCTTTTCTTTTTTCTTCTTCAACTTCTTACCTTGAAAACCCTCTGCGGGTCACTATAAGTTGGACAAGACTTGATGGCACTTATCAACAACAACAACTTCCTCTTCTTCCTCTTCTTCTTCCTCCTCCTCGTCTTTTTTCCTCTGAGACAGGGTATTGCTGTATAGGCAGGCTGGCTTTGAACTTTCAGCTTCCTGTCTTGGCCTCTTGAGTGCTGTATTACAGGTGTGTGACACCATGTCCAGCTTCTAGAGATCTTTTTATTTTTTACTGCTAGATCCTGGTTGTGTTCTTGGTGGTCTATATCATACATTATCTGTAAATTAGTAGTCTGGCATCTAAACTCATAAAATCTTGGAAGCTAAGCAGGTTCAGGCCTGCTTAGTACTTGGATGGGAGACTACCTGGGAATACTGGGTGCTGTAGGCTTGGGAGGACCCAGTAACCCACTCCCAAAACAATCAGCCATTGAAAACCCTAGGAATAGAAAACGGAAGAGAAACACTGACAATAATGCTGGGCATGGCACAGTGTTATGTAATGTTTCCTTCTGTTGAACATAGTGTATCAGACCCAACTCCGTGGCACCTAACAACAATAACAATAATTTCTATGTTTTTTTTAAAGTAAATAATTATTAAGGTAAGTAACACAAACCTGGGTAATGTGCTATTATGAATATTTTAAAATATTATCATAGCCTGATATCTCATAGATTTTAAAATATTTAGATTTTGTAGCTCTGTAACACATTTCAAATATACAGCATTTATCCACTAGTCAGCTCCAATAGATTTTACCAAATTTTACATATGATTTATAGATTTTTAAAGAAATTACACTTTACATATATAAAGGTTTAGGCTAATTCTAATCATTTTTGAAAGATATGATCCTACTAAAAATTACTTTTGTTGTTTACTCTGATTAATTTTGTTTGCACTAAAATATTTATTCATCCATCCACTTAAGAAAGAAACATGTATTGATTCTAGCACTATGAAAGATATAAGAAAGAATAATAAATGATTACTCTCCTTAAGGATCATAGAAGAAAGCTAGGGATGGGGTAAGCTCAGAGAAGAAAAAGTCCCAAATTACTATAGTGCAATGATAGTGACAAGTGGCATAAATATAGCTAAACCAACTATGGAGTTTGAGACACGGGATTGAATATCTGACTGAAAAATTAGTTAAGGTTTTGTGCAGAAGGCACCATTTGGGTTGATATTTATAGTTTGAATTTTGTTTTATAGATTTAATTTTATGATATTTACCTATCACTTGATAAAATATAAATTTGGCCAAATAGCTGTACTTGCAATTTGAGCTTGTATTTATCTCACTGCAGATATTATAACATTGGGTTTCTGTTTGTCTATGAATACTAGTCTTCAAATAGCCTTTCACTGAGCTTACCAGGAGTGCTCTTG
The DNA here is from genome assembly GCA_007922755.1 of Pedetes capensis. Taxonomy (NCBI): domain Eukaryota; kingdom Metazoa; phylum Chordata; class Mammalia; order Rodentia; family Pedetidae; genus Pedetes; species Pedetes capensis. The sequence continues at coordinate 10,023 of VMDO01037865.1, forward strand.
TGGTGCATGGAGCTGACACAAAAGCTAAGACATAGAAGAGCCTTCTTAAGGGAGTGAACTTCACAATGTCATACTATGGGAACTGAAGGAGTTTCAGTTACAGGTCACTAGTGTTCTTATCTTCCTTTTGTCTATGTCTATCACATCTTTTGCCTGCAGCCATACCACTGTGGGGTCTGATCTGGTCAGATCTCAGAAGCTAAGCCAGGTCCAGCCTGGTTAGTACTTGGATAGGAGACCACCTGGGAATACCAGTTGCTGTAGGCTTGGGAGAAGGACCCAGCAACCCACTCCCAAAAATCATTATGAAAACCTTATGAATAGCAGAGAAGCACTGACAATATTGTTTCTCCTATTGTACACGGGGTCACTATGAGTTGGACACCAACTCCACGGCACCTAACAACTACAACAAAGAATTCCTTATATATCCTGAGTACATATTTCTCCTATATAAATACGTATAAATTTCTAAATATCCTGGAGATGTGTGTGTGTGTGTTTCATAAATACTTTCTCCCTTTTTTGGCTAGCCTTTTCATTTTTGTAACAGTGCCAAATCCTAGTAGCCAAACTTCTCACATTCACATAAACTGGAAGTTAAGCAGTAGAACAAACTTGTTATTATTTGAAGAGAATTTCTAAATTTTTTGAAGTCTAATTTATGAATTTTACCTTTTATGACTCATAGTTTTGGAGACTTATCTAAAATATTTTGCCTAATCCAAGATTACTAAGATTTTCTCTCTATGTTTTCTTCTTTTCTTCAAGAAGCTTTTTCTTTCTATATAAATTAAGTCTGCTAATTTGGAGATAAGTTTCTTTTCATCATGCAATGTAAAAAAGTAAAAGTTGAAGATGGATTTTTCTGGCGTATAGATTCTCATTTGGACACCACTTATTGAAAAGACTCCTCTCTCTGCTCAATTACCTAAGCTATTTGTTGAATATTAATTGACCATAGGTATGTGGATATGTTCTTTCTTGAAGTACTTCTTTGATTTTATGTTTTGCTGCATTGTCTACCTCTTTTCCTGTGTTGTGAGGGTTTCTTCCCAGCTGGATGTGACTATCATTGTCTTAAAGCAAACAGCTATCGTCATCTCCAGAAAACCTTGGCTTGAATCATGGTAATGAAATCAACTACACAGCTGATGATCAAGCTGATGATGGTAGAGGGCCCTTATGAATAGAAGAGTGTAGCATAAGAACCTCATGAGATTTTCCACCACTATATAAGAGGCAAACAACAGAAGAGGGAACTCTTCAGGTGGAACTCCTCAGAGGGACTTCTTTGGAGGGATTCTTCCTGGCGGTGCAGCTGCCTGAGGTTGCCAGGGAGTCACACTTGGTCTTGTAAGTAACCCCAAGGCTACAAGGAAGAGTGAGACTTGCTCTTGTAGGTAACACTAATGCTGAGAGGAACTCTTTGGGTGGGACTTCATTGTGGGGATACTTCTGGGTTGGCGTGAATATCCCATGCTCCTGCAAGCAACATCGATAAACTCATTGGTTTGTTGTTGTTAGGTGCTGTGAAGTCATGTCTGACTCATACGACTGTTACAGGGTTTTCAATGGCTGATTGTTTTGGGATTGCCTCTGGAGTCGATTGCTACATCCTTCTCCCATGTTTATGGTACTGGAAATCGAACTCAGGACCTCAGAGACTGTAGAGCAATGCTCTACCAACTGAGCTAAATCCCAGTCCCCAGTGGTTTATTGTTGTTGTTGTTGTTAGGTGCCGTCAAGTCGGTATCCGACTCATAGCGACCCTCTGTACAACAGGGGAAACACTATTGTCAGTGCTTCTCTGCTGTTCATAGGGTTTTCAATGGCAGGTTGGTTTTTTTGGGGAAGGGGGTTGCCAGGTCCTTCTCCCAACAGTGGTTTATTAGCAAGTTTAAATTGATGTATCCCTTCTCTAGTCTGTCTCTGCTCTCTCTGTATCTAGAGCAAATAGATCTCTCCTTTACAGTCTCCCAAGGAAATACAATATACATAGCTTTCATTTGATTTGTAGAAATCTTTACACCAAATATTATACATATGAATCTTCGTTGGGCATATGAAATGAAGGTTACTGTGTGGTTTTACTTTTTTACTATCTTAATGCTTTCTGATGGACAGGTCCTTAATTGTAATTAAGTTCAGTTTCTCACTCCTCTACTTTGCTTTTAGTGCTTTTTGTTATCTATTTAATATATCTCTGATTATTTCAAAGTTAAGACATGTTCTTTGTCTTCCCAAAAACTTTGTTGGCTTTTACTTTCAGAAAGATGTATACATACATACACACATATATATACACACACACCACTTATAATTCACCTGGTAAAGTGTTATTTGTTTTCCCATGTGGATTTCTGATAGTTCAAATCATTTATTGAGATGATCTTTCTCTCACTTTATGGTGCTGGCATGTTTTTCATTAATTGGGTAAATGCATCTCTGTGGGTCATTGTGAGCCTTTAATTCTGCTCTAGTTGTTTATTTGCATTTGTTTTATTTGTACAAAGAATTGGCATCTGGTAGAATGAGATAAATTCTCCAATTTTATCTTTCATGATTATTGTGACAATTTTTACCCTTTGAATTTATATGTCAATTCTGAACTCAGGTTGTCTATGATTTCTTGTTATATATTTTAATAACAGCTTTCATAATAATAATTTTAAGTCCCTAGACTAGCCAGGTTGAAAAGTCTCTTTTGCATGAGAAACTATTTTAAATATCAGCAAGAAATATTTATGTTATTTGAATTGAAACAGAGCCCTTTAAAATGTTAGTAAGAAAAGTGACTTATGTTTTAGAGTTATTTGAAAATGATACTAAAATTGCCAAACTTTTGTGATGTAAAAGTGTTAAAAAGTATAACATTAGCAACAATCTGTGGAGTGAAAAGAGGGAAAATGGTTTTAGTGAAAATAAAATCTTAACATTCCTGAGACAGGTAGTTGAAGCCCCTGTGGAGACAGCCCATGGGTGGGTGGAGAAAGAGATTGTGTTTGCTGTAGTCGAGGGCTGGTGTTGCCCATTGGTGAAGTCAAGAAAGTGAAGGTCTTAGCTCACTGCAAATTATTATTATCAAGTTAACAAGCTTGTGCATCACTGATAATTTTATTGTAGTTCTTCTCAGTAATAGAGGATTTTATCTTGCCTGCAACCATTTAACCTTTAGATAGTTGCTGTCAATTCTCTATAGCTGGTATGTTGTTTTTAATCTTGTAAAAGCATAACAAGCATTTTCAAAGGAATCTGCACAAAAACTCTCTGTAACATAGGCTTCATTATGCAGGACTATGTAAGTTAGACAAATACATGTTTTTATCAATCTTTAGAGAAGTAGAACTTTTTGAAACATGAAAAAAATACAGATTCTACAAAGAATGTTCAAAAGATTCCTGTATAAAGAGAAACAGCTTCAAGAAATTCCCTGTCATTACAGACCAATGGAACAATTGACCCCCAAGGATTTTATAAGCTTTATCAACTTCAAATTGCATGGATTATCTCAAATTTGAAAATGTTGAATTTTTTGTCTCAATGATTATTTAATGTCTCGAACTATGTATATAAATTGGTTAGTGTGGTTTTATCCCCTTTTTTATCTTCACCTTTATGTGTTGCCCTTTATTTATTGCCCTCTGGAGGCTTGTCTGAATTTCTGCTTCATTGAAAGTTCTCAGCTCAGTGATTCCTAAGTCTGTGACTGGTGCCAGATCAGGTTGTCATGAGGCTGCTCTACACTGTGAAAGCAGTGGTTTCTTTTGTGCAATTAGATGTTTCTCTCTTTAAAAAATGGACAAGTTTACTCTTTATCCACTTTAGTCTTGCAATGAGCTGGTGGTCTATTAGGCTGTGAATAGACTTAAAACAATCTATACAAAGCACAAACTAAAAGAATGTCACAGTTTTCATGTTGTTATGATGTTACTTTAAAATATATCAGAACT
>VMDO01037866.1:0-13976 GCA_007922755.1 Pedetes capensis
AAAATGGCCAGCATTTTAGGGACAGTGGTAGAGCTGAGAGCCAGGTCAGTGAGTGAGAGGAGGCAAAGGAAGAGGTACATGGGGGCGTGAAGAGCATTGTCTGTCCCAATGAGTAGGATGAGGGTAACATTACCGATCAGTGCTACAAGATACATAGCACAGAATGGGATGGCGATCCAGAAGTAGCCAAACTCCAGCCTTGGGATCCCAGTCAGGAATAGAGTGGCTGGGAGACCGTTCTCACTGATGTTAGAAGCTTCCATCCATCTTGGTGTGAGAAGGGCTCTGTCCAAGGCATGATGGCACACCTGCCCTGTAACATCAGGTATGTGGTTCACTCACATAAAATGATGACTTTTATAAAATAATTTTATTTGTATATTTGTTTATTATTTATGTATTTATTTATTTTTTGAGAAAGTCTCACTCTGTATCTGAGGCTGGTTGAGGACTCACTATGTAGACCAGGCTGGCCTCAAAATCACCACAATCCTCCTGCCTCAGCCAAGTGAGTGCTGGCATTGCAGGAGAGTGTCACTACACTTGACAAAATAATCTTTTTTAGACAGATAAAAATATCACTGATTCAAATATCTCAAATCATTCACATATAATCCATTTTTAAACCTACTATTATTTGTATTATTATGTAATGTTTTTTGGAGTTCTATATTCAGTGAATGAAGCTAAACTTTTACTTTTGTACTGAACTGACCCTTCTCATTTATCTTCTCCCCTATCTTTCCTATTATTTATTGACCTGTAGACTGACTACTACAGGGAATATTCCTATCTCACTTTCATTACTCTTTTTTTCCCCCCATACATTAGGAGCCTCCTTTCTTTATTTTTGTCTTGTTGGATGTTTGTTTCATGACAACTTTCCTTGCCTCCCATTGGCCTTCTCTTTCTAATCTTTTCTTTAGTGATAGTTAAATGTTTATTTTTATTCTTCCATGAGGTTACAAAATCCTCTTTGACTGGGACTGTATGGCATTATGCAGTTGTAATTTTCACAGGCATTTTACTGAAATTGATAATAGGTCTCATATATCTAGATTTCAAATCAGGTGTTTTCTTCTTTGCCTACTGTACTCAATTATGGTTAATACTTCAATTCTAATCTCTTTCAAACAAACCTTGTGATTTATTATCAATGCCTAATACTATAATAACTTTACCCATTAGGCGAACTTCTGTTAGACAAATAGATCTCTCCTATTTAGACAAATAGCCCCTCCTATTTGCATTGAGATTTTCATTGACAGTCCAGGTAGACTTTGGCTCAGCTTCAATACTGGCTTGTGATCCTGGGGAAGAATTTTATGTGATAGAATTTGGAGATCTGGAGTTCCTCCATCTTCTCTTACTTTCGCTTTTTGGATTATACTTGCCTCTGTGTATGATTTCAATTTTTTAAAGATATCTGAGACACTATCAACATATACAGATGTAAGGACCAGATAGATTAGGGTAAGAGCAGGTTTTACTTTCTCTCCATTTGAGAAACCATGGGAAGAAGACAATTGGCTTGAGTAACACTCTGACAATGAGGGCACCCTTGTAACCTTGTCTCAGCATCTTGTCTCTAAATCAGTGTGATAACTGAGTTTTTGAGGTTAGAACTATACTTGATACACTACAGAACTCTGAGTTTGTCACTGAACACAATTGTTGGAGAATCTGCTTTCAAGAACTTACCTTTGTGAGAGGCATTCATTTTTGGTGGTCTATGCTGAATTGAACCTGCAGCCGTACCACTGTGGTGTCGGATCCTGTCAGATCTCAGAAGCTCAGAAGTGTCAGACCTACTTAGTACTTGGATGGGAGACCGCCTGGGAACACCAGGTGCTGTAGGCTTGGGAGAAGGACTTCACAACTCACTACCAAAAAACAATCAGCCACTGAAAACCCTATTAATAATAGAGAACCACTAACAATATTATTTCACCTCTTGTACATAGGGAGACTATGAGTTGGACACCGACTCAAGGGCACCTAACAACAACAGGAATGATGCTGAGTTTGGGGATGTGAGAAAAGGTGAATGCATGCAAAGTTGCTCTAAGTTGTATTGTACACATTCAAAGCTGTGTAAGAAAGAGCGTGATAGTGCAATGGGCAGGTCCTGTGTACCTGAATAAAAGCTTTTTTTAGGGAAGTGAAAGCTGTGTATCTATGCAAGTTCCAATTGATGTGGTATGTGAAAGAGGAGGGTCTGAATGTGTAATCTGTGTGGAATTGTCTACTCCTGTCTCAGTTTTCTGGGCTCACTGAATGTCTTCAGTGCTGCTCTGATTTCCAGCCTCCTTCAGTAAAGGGGTTTAGTAACTCAGGTTATTTATTGACTCTCTGTGATGCTGAAGTGTGAAATCTCAGATGTTCTCCTCTAGGGATTTGATCTTTGGCATCTCCCCTGAGGGAGAAAAGAAACTGAGTAGTTTATTAATAATTAAGAAATGAGTAGACAAAACTTTCCAGTAACTTTTAAAGGAAGGTAGAAATTAAATGTCTAGTCTACATGTTTTATTCTCCATTCTGCGCTTTCACTTTCTGTCTTCTTTCCTTGTCTCATTTTTTTGTCTTCTTTTCCGTGTGTCCTCTTGAATTCTCACTTATTATGGATCTACCAAATTCTGTGCTTGAATTTAAAGATGTATGCAAATGGTTTAGCAAACCATGGCATTGGACACAAACACTGAATATGGTGCCTTCAGACATCACTTACAATTGACATTAAAGGATAAAATCATTAAGAATTTCATAAGAATGGTAGCAGAGTATTAAGTAAAACAAAGGACTTCCCTGAGCAATGCCCTTTGAAGCTGCCTAGGGCGTATGCCCATGAAGCCAGCCCTGTTAGGGCATGACATCAGTGCTCTGCTAGGTCCCCTTTATCTCATGATATTAGCAATCTACCAGATCCTTACCTCTAGATTTATTTGCATCAAAGACCTCTTCCAGGATCAGTTAATTTTCTTCTTCATTTCAGGATCCACACTGTCTCTCCTCCCAAGATACTTTGTCTTAATTCAAACCAGATGTCTTAAAAATTTTTATGTAAGTTATTTCCTTAAATAAGTTTTAAAATACTATATGTCCTTTCAGATACTTTAAGCTGGCATATAAAAATTATTAGAAGTTTAAATAGTAGAAAAGTATGTAATGTTTAGAATATCACGTATATTGGCATTTAAAAATTAAACTCATATCACTATTTTAAATTTATCCAATGGAATCTTTGTATCTTATAATTTTCTAAGTCATCATTAATGATGAAGATCAAAGATCATAGCCTTCAGTACGGGTTTCAACTAAACATCAACAAAACAAAACTCCTTATGACTGGGTCAGTATGCAACTTCACAATAAATGGAGGAAAGATTGAGGTTGTCCAAGATTTTGCTTTGCTTAGCTCTATAATCAACACTTGTGGAAGCAGCAGTCAAGAGTGTTCCTTGGAAGCAAGGATGGCTAGATTATGTCTTACATATTTTGAACATGTAGTCAGGAGAGACCAATTCCTGGAGAAAGACATCATGTTTGGGAGAGTGGCAGGTCAGCAAGAAAAAGGAAAACCCCCCACCAGATGGACTGACAGTGTCTGCAGCAATGGGCTTAAATATAAATAAGATCTTGTGCCTGGCACAGAATTGGGAAGTGTTTCCATCTGCTCTATGTAGGGTCGCTGTGAGTCAGACTCGACTCTACCACACCTAACAACAACAACAACAACAACAACAACAATATATGAACAAATTTTTCTTAACTGTCTGAAAGTTATTATCATTGCTTTATTTTCTTGAAGATGGTCCATCATCCCACCTATTTATTTTTGCTTAAATATCTTCTTATGAGCACTCTCTTATAATATTTATGTATACTCAAATTATTTGTTTTTTATTTCCTATAAGAAATAATAGGCTCCAAATGTTACATATTTTATAATAATTATTAGAATGATACATTAATAAAATAAATATGATAACCTTCAAATTTCACAAATTATTAAATATAAGCTCAATTGTTTCCTTAATGGCAATTGATATTATTATTATTTTTTTCCAGTACTGGAGGTTGAACCCAGGGCCTCACACTTGCATGCTTAGCAAGTTCTGGACCACTGAGCTGCACCTCCAGCCCATTTTCTTTTTACTTTTTGAGACAGGTTTCGCTAAACTACACAGACTGCTTCTGGTCTGGAACTTTCGATGCTCCTGCCTCTGCCTTCTGGGTGGCTGGGATTACAGGTGTGTGCCACCATGCCCGGTGATATTATTCTTTTTTCTCTAATTACCTCACATATCCACAAACCAATAATGATGTGACAAAATAGAGCCCACATTCAGTTATTCTTAGTTATTAATAAAAAACAATATCAACCTGTTCACATAAATAACTTTATTGAAAATGACTTTTATTTCTACCTTTTAAGTTTACACCATAAGTGAGAGTTAGCAAGAGTCCTAAGAAAGGAAATTCTGATTGCTTGAAACTCATAGGAGAGTGCTCCTGCAGTTAGGAAACACATCTGGGAGAAGTGCCAGCCAGTTTTGGTGCTGCTATATCTGAGGGCCACGATGAAGTTAAAAAGAAGGGGAAAAACCTTGTAAGTTGATAAAAGTATAATGAAAAGTGATGTAATAGTTGCAAAATAGAAAAAGCCAATGCTGTATTACTCTGTACCCCACCATCATTTACTGATAAAGTGAGAAAAAAAATAAGGGGCAAATTAAAAATGCAATCTGTAACCAACTGCTTCTATTAGAATTGACTGCTGTTACTATGGAAAAAACTGGTTCTTGAGCAATACTGGTAAAAATAAAATATGAACAGAAAGAGCAAATCCCTTTTCTCTCTCATTCAAGCAGTGTGTGTGTGTGTGTGTGTGTGTGTGTGTGTGTGTGTATTTTGAGACAAGGTCTTATTCAGTTGTGAGGCTGCCTCTAGCCTTGTACCTGCCAACTTCATGCCTCAGCCTCCCAAATCAGTAAGATTTCATGCATCTGCTATGGCACCATACACCTGATCCCTCTTTCAGTTTTTCAGTTTACCTCTAATGCCTCCTATTGATAGAGCCTAACACGCAGCTGGTTGGCAAAAGAAAAGTGTAGTCCCAGGGTAGGCATCATAAAAACAGAGCATAGAAGGTTGGTTTTGGAGCTACAATAGCTTAACATTCATCACAGTGATCCTTTAGTACATAAGTGTTTATGTATATATTATGAATAAATGAATCATGTGTAAAAACCATAAAATAAATCAATTAATTTTATTTGAACTCAGAATAAATGGTTTCTTCCTTATTTAAGGAAAGACAAAACTACACATTACTAAGAAAATGGGATAGTTTATAAGATTAAGTTTTATTAAGATTGGGTATAATTTAAAAATATTTCATCAAATCATTTGATTAAAATAATATTAAAATGAATAATTGAATAATTGTGTTTGTGTGTGTGTGTGTGTGTGTGTGTGTGTGTGTGTTTCTTGGGACTGAACTCAAGACAAATACTCTACCACTGAGTTGCACCCTCAGCCTCTTTTTTATTTTTAATTTACTTTACTTTTTTTGCAGTTGTAGAGGATTAAACCCTGGACCTTCCACATACTTTGCGAGTGCTCTACCATCTAAGCTGCACTCCAGTCCTCTTTTGAATTTTTTTAAATCTTCATGCAGTTGTTTTTGTTGTTGTTAGGTGCTGTCCAGTCAAGTCCAACTAGTAGAGACCCTATGTAGAGCAGATGGAAACACTTCCCAATTCTGTGCCAGGCACAAGATCTTATTTATATTTAAGCCCATTGCGGCAGACACTGTGTCAGTCCATCTGGTGGGGGGTTTTCCTTTTTCTTGCTGACCTGCCACTCTCCCAAACATGATGTCTTTCTCCAGGAATTGGTCTGTCCTGACTACATGTCCAAAATATGTAAGACATAATCTAGCCATCCTTGCTTCCAAGGAACACTCTGGTTACACTTCTTCTAGGACAGATCTGTTGATTCTTTTGGCAGTCCATGGTACATTCAATAATCATCTCCAGCACCATAATTCAAAAGCATCAGTTCTCCTGTCTTCCTTGTTTAATGTCCAGCTTTCACAACCATAGGATGCTACTGAAAATACTATGGCATGAGTCAGGCACACCTTCGTCTTCAATGTGACATCTTTACTTTTTAGTAATCTAAAGAGATCTTTTGCCACAGCTTTTCCCAGAGCACTGCATCTTAATTTCTTGACTGCTGCTTCCACAGGTGTTGATTATAGAACCAAGCAAAGCAAAATCTTGGACAAGCTCAATCTTTTCTCTGCTTATTGTGAAGGTGTATACTGACCCAGTCATAAGGATTTTTGGTTTGTTGATGTTTAGTCGCAACCCATACTGAAGGCTATGATCTATGATCTTCATCAGTAAATGTTTAAAATGCTCTTCACTTTCAGCAAGCAGAGTTGTGCCATCTGCATAATGAGGTTGTTAATGAGTCTTCCTCCAATCCTGATGCTGTGTTTTGGAGATAGGGTCTTGCTAAATAATGCAGGCTGCTTCTGGCCTTAAACTTGTGATGCTCCTGCATCAGCCTCCCAAGTTTCTGGGATTACAGGCATGCACCACTGTGCCCAACTTATTTATTTATTTATTTATTTGAGACAGGGTCTTGCTAAGTTTTGCACACAGCCTCATGCTTCAAACTCCAGATCCTCCTACCTCAGCCTCCCAATTAGCTGGGATCACAGGCACAGACCATAGTGCCCAGTTTAAGGAATATCTTTTCTAATGCACACTGTCTCTAGAAAACAAACACACATATACACAACATGATTATTTGTCCTTAAGAGTAATCTAGTGTTTTAAAAATATGATTGTCTTTTAAAATATTTAAATAGTACTTATAATTATTAAATAGAATACTTCAACTCTTTGGAGGGACTTTGTTTCTAATGCAATATAGCCTAATGATATTTTTATTACATCTGCAAAAAATGTTATCAATTAAAATATATGGAGAAACTGTTTATATGGAAATCAATATATGGAAAACCAATTCAAAAACTGTTTGAATTTTTCTTCATTTTTTCTCATGAAAGTCTCCTTTACTAACTTTAATTTATTTAACTTTAGACTAGAGGTGAGAGAGAGAAATCTGCTTTCATTGCCCTGTCTACTTTACAACATATTCAAATTCAGAACTTCCAAATATTGTAAGAATACTCTGCTCTAGGGATACACATTGTTCTTACATAGATAGGGAAAGCATACTCAACACAGGCATATGGTGGTTTGACTAGTCATTGGGTTGGCTTGCTTTAAATCAGGAATTGGAATTGTTCCTTTGCTTGTTGTCCAGTACGAGGAACGCAAAGATGGAAAAATTAAGATACTCAAAGTGTAAATTCTTTTTGAACATCACAGAAGTTTTGCAAACATGTTTGTGATCACAATCTTAACAAAGCAAGAGTTATAAAAACGGATTGTCTTTTCTCACCAGAGGTGGCTTATCATTTCTAACTTGGACAAATCTTCCCATGTAGCTTCTGTGCCCTGCTCACTACTGCTACTGAACACTGTTAGATGGCTAGGGCTGCCATAGGAAAATATGGTTGGCTATGGGGCTTAGACACCAGAAATTTATTTGTCACAGTTCTGGATGCTGGAGGTCTCAAATCTAAGTCTAAGGTGACAGGATTTCTGGCAAGGGCTCTGTCTTCCTTGCAGAAGACCACTTGGTCCTTGCCTGGCCCTTCTTCTGTGGGGAAGTGAGGGGAACTCTCTAATATTTTGTGAAAGGACATTAATTCTGTTATATTAGGGTCCTATGCTTATGACCCACAGTTAAGTTCTATTACCTCCCAAAGACCCTTTTATCCAAAAATAGTTACATTTATGGTTAGAACCTCAGCATATGAAATAGGAAAGGGGGCACAATTCAATCCATAGCAAATACTATGGGAAAAAAACACAAAGATCTCCAAATTAATATAAATCCATAAACTACAATGTAAGCTTTATCCAGGAACCACTATGCTTGATCTGGTTAATTTTCTCTGTCACCCCCTTAAAAGATGTTTAGACATCTATTGTACTACTGTGGAGCTCTCTGAATTAATGTTTTCCATAACACATTCCATAAATAGTGACAACACGAATGCATTTCTTGGCCTTAGAAATATTCCCAGTCTGAAAGATGCTGCTCAGATATTGCTGCTGACCGTCCTCTTCTCAGTTCATTACTGTTCATGGCTCTGTTTGGATCTGTCCTTTGCCCATCCAGTGAAATATCTCATACCACTTCCCTAATTCACAAATAAGAACTAGGATTACTGTGACATTCTCCCATCAGAGTCCTGGTTATCAAGGTCATGTGTAGCTGGTCTGAGGTCTGAGTTCCTTGAACTTCTTCCTATGACTCAGCTTCCCTGCTCAGGCAATCTGATTCATTGCATATCCTACTCTTTTGGGACTAAAACATGAATTGAACTTTATGTCTGAATGAGACTGAGGACACATGTCTATGTGGGCTTGGAAATTGGTCCAGGGTTTATCCATCATATGTACCTGCTTGCGATGGTGGAAGAAAATGCCAATGTATTAACCCTATAGCACATCAGGAAAGACATTTCCAAAATGAGATCAATGCGTGGAGAACCTACTGGACCTACAACATTAGAAGGATAAAGAGTGTAGGAAGTATTACCTAATGTGACCTAGAAGCAATGTGAAGTTATTAAAACTTTTGCCTTTTACAAAATCATGCAGCCTGAATTCAACTCCTATACTCACTTCCATGCTGAACTCTCTCAGGTTCTACAGAGCATGCATCAAAAACTGTTTATTTCACTAAACACTTTGAGAACATATGGTGTGCGATACTTCCACTCCACACTACAAGGAAGTGCTTCCAACATGGACCTTCACACATGTGTATTAATGGACCTTTTCATATTCTCCTATTTCAAAAATGTCTGTGCCATGGTCAGAGAAAAATCAAGGTCAGATTTGAGTTAATGATTTAACAGCAAAAGAAAAAACAAACAGACATATAGCCTTGCCTATTTGCTCTGTTCTGTTTAATAGATGAGGGAAACCCCATAGGTTGTTGTTGTTAGGTGCTCTCATGTTGGTCCAACTCATAGTGACCCTATGTACAACAGAATGAAACACTCCCTGACATTGTGTTATGCCCAGCATTCTGTCAGTACTTGTCTCCTAGTCACAGGATTTTCAACAGAAGATTGTCTTGGGATTGTATCAGGAGTGGTCTTCCAGGTCCTTCTCCTGTGTTTGTGGTTCTGGGGATTGATGTTGGGGTCACAGAGAGCAAAGAACAGCACTCTATCAACTGAGCTAAACCCCAGTCCACTCCATAAATAGTCCCTTGATAAATAATGTGACTATATTTCCATATGAAGAAGGTGAATAGGATCATCAATGTTGCATAGTATATTTTATAGCTAATATCCCCTCAGTAAAATATGAGTCCTTAGAAAATGCCTAGCACAATGTATGTCATAGGAATAGCGATTTATAGGCAATGAAAAAAGGGGAGAAAAATAGGGTTACATACAAGTAAAAATCATGGTATCCAATCAAAATAGCCTAAACTATATTATTTTAAGTAAAATAATCCAATGACAAAAGATAAATATCATATGATCTCTCTCATGTGTGGAATTGGGCTACAGAGAGTAAGTGAGGAGGAAGGATAGAGGTTTGTCACTGATTACAATGTTATAATTAGACAGAAGGAACAATTTCTAGCATCCTATGCCACAGCAAGGTGACTATAATTCACAATAATGCATTGTATACTTTAAAACAGCTAGGAGAAAGAATGTGATATATATATATGTTAATTATCCTGATTGACTCATTGCACAATGCATTCCTGTGCTGACATGTTGTATTTTATATCATTGATAAGTACAATCACTTTGTGTAACTAAAAATAAAAAAAAAGTGAGAACAACATTTCATACCATACATTCCAAAGGGGTAACACCAAATAGGCTATAAATTGATATTCTTATTCATCTATACATTCCCATGACTAAATGGCAACTGTGCACATGGAATCCACCAGATGGAACATACAGGAACAAAATTGACTACATTTGTGGAAAGAGATCCTGGAACTCAATATCAAAAGTCAGAACAAGACCAGTTGCTAAATGTGGATCAGACCATCATCTGCTCATATGCAGGTTCAAACTGAAACTGAAGAAAATTAGAACAAGTCTACAAAAGCCAAAATATGACCCTGAGTATATCCCACCTGAGTTCAGAGACCACCACAAGAACAGATTTGATGCATTAGACACTACTGATAGACAACCAGACAAGCTGTAGAATGACATCAAAGACATCATTCATGAGGAAAGCAAAAGGTTATTTAAAAGATAGAAAAAATGTCCAAATTACATGTCAAAAGAGACTGAAACTTGCCCTTTGACTGTCTAGCAGCTAAAGTAAAAGGAAAAAAGGATGAAGTTAAAGAATTAAATAGATTTCAAAGGGTAGCTCAAGAAGACAAAATCAAATATTATAATGCATGTTCAAAGAGCTGGAGATAGAAAACTAAAAGCAAAGAACATGCTCTATTTTTCTCAAGCTTAAGAAATTGAAGAAAAAATTCAAGCCTTAAGTAGCAATAGTGAAGTATTCTATAAAGAAAATATTAAATGATGCAGGAAACATCAAAAGTAATGTACATCAAAATACATATATGTAAATGCCACAATGAAAAGCATGTCAGAATGAATCACATTAAGGTTTACATTAAAAATGTCCAATAAAAAAGTATATGGAAGGGAAACACAGAGTCATTATGCCAAAAAGAATTAGTGGATGGTCAACCATTTCAAGAGGTTGCATGTGATTCAGAACCAATGTTACTGAAGGATGAAGTGGAAGCTTCCTTGAAGGCATTGGGGAAAATCAAGGCTCCAGGAATTGATGGAATACAAATTGAGATGTTTCAACAAAGATGCAGCACTGGAGGTGCTCACTTGTTTATGCCAAGAGATTTGGAAGACAGTTACTTGGTCTACTGACTGGAAGATATCCATATTTGTGTCTGTTCACAAGAAAAGGAATTCAACCGAATGTGGAAATTATTGAACTACATCATTAATATTACACATGAGTAAATTTTTTCTAAAGATCATTCAAAAGCAACTGCAGCAGTATATAGAGAGGGAACTGCCTGAAAACCTAGCTGGATTCAGAAGAAGGCATGGAATCAGGGAAATCATTGCTCATGTCAGATGGATATTAGCTGAAAGTAGAGAATGCCAGAAAGGTGTCTGTCTATGTTTTATTGACTATGTGGATCATAACAAATTATGGATAACATAGTGAAGAATGGGAATACCACAGCAATTAATTGTACTCATGCAGAATCTGTATATGGATCAGGAGGCAGTCATTTGAACAGAACAAGGAAACACTGCCTGTTTAAAATGGAAAAAGGTGTGCACCAGGGCTGTATCCTTTCACTGTACCTCTTCAATCTCTATGCTGAGCAAATAATCCAAGAAGCTAGGCTTTATGAAGAAGAACATGGCATCAGAATTGGAGGGAGACTCATTAACAGCCTGCATTGTGCAGATGACACAACTCAGCTTGCTGAAACTGAAGAGGATTTGAAACAGGTACTGATGAAAATCAAAGAACACAGCCTTCAGTATGTATTGCACCTTAATATCAATAAAATATAAATCATTACAACTGGTTCAGACTGCAACTTCATGATAAATGGAGAAAAAGATTGAGATTGTCTAAGATTTTGCTTTACTTGGTTCTACAATCAACACCCGTGGAAGCAGCAGCCAAGAAATCAAAACACACATTGTATTGGGGAAAGCTATTGGAAAAGGCTTCTTCAAAGTGTTGATAAGAAAAGATGTCACAATGAAGTTGAAGGTGTGCCTGACTCATGCCATAGTGTTTTCAGTTGCATAATATGGTTGTGAAAGCTGGATGATGAATAAGGGAGACAAGAGAGGAATTGATACTTTTGAATTAAGGTGCAAGAGACTAATATTAAATATATCATGAACTGCCAAAAAACAAAACAAAATAAAAAATAACAACAACAAAAAACCAACCAATAGATCTGTCCTAGAAGTTTTGCAACCAGAGTGCTCCTTGGAAGCAAGGATGACCAGACTGCATCTTACAGATTTTGGATATGTAGTCAGGAGGAACCAATCCCTGGAGAAGAATATCACGTTTGGGAGAGGGGTGGGTCAATAAAAAGAAGGAAGACCCTCAAGTAGATGGGCTGACACAGTTACTGTAACAATGGACTTAAACATAAAAATGACTTTATTCGTGGCACAGAATTGGGGAGCATAAGGTTGCTATAAGTCAGACCCTACTTGACGGCACCTAAAAACAACTACAACAAAATTGTATCTAACATTGAATGTATGCCTTGATTTATTCTACATGTGTTAACATACTTGATATGCTGTATACTTTGGTGGTAGGGATTCTGACATTGCTACAAGTAAAAACATTTTTTTTTCATATTGGAGTAGCAAAAGAGAAAGACTTTGTTTAAAGAATAACACATACCAAATTCTAGGAAATCCCTGTGTATTGAGTAGGCCTGAAGTGATTTCGTAAACTCTTCACATGAGAATCTGTGTCCATGAAAGGTCCAAGAATTTAGTAGTTCCTGCACTAAATCTTTTGGCTGGACTTATTTTTGAGTTGTATTCTTTTTTTTATTAGAAATTTTTAATGTACATCATAATGTGATTCATTTTGACATGCTTTTCATTGTGACAATTTTCATATATGCAATTTGATAAACATTATTCATATAGGTTACCCCTTACCCTCCTCTATGTTTCCCCCTCCCCCCTTCCCATCTAAGTTTTCCATCCAAGTCTTCTCTATCTTTTACTATGTAGTATTTTTCTGTATGTCCTTGGGTTCCATTTCTGTTTACGATAGAAACTTTTCCTGTAGTGGTCTTTGTTTCTATCTTGTTAGAACAATTACATGCGATTTTTAGTCCATTTGTATTGACCTCATTCTTATCTTCCCTCCCCCCTTTTATTGTGATCTGACCTTTGAGTAGGATTTTTCCTTCTTGTAATTTTGAGTCAGCTCCCTCATATGAGTGAGAACATGTGTTGCTTCTCTTTCTGATCTTGTGTTCATTCACTTAAAATAATTTTCTCTAATTCCATCCATTTTGCTGCGAATGACCCTATTTCATTTTTCTTGATTGCTGAATACTATTCCATTGTGTATATATACCATAGTTTTTTTATCCATTCTTCTGTTGAAGGGCACTTTGGTTGATTCCATATCTCTGCTATTGTGAAAAGAGCTGCATTGAACATGGAGATGCAGGTGTCTCTGTGGTATGATGACCCATCTCCCTTTGGGTAAATTCCCAATAATGTTATAGCTGGGTCACATGGTAGATTTATTTTTAGTTTTTTGAGGTACCTCCATATTGATTTCCATAGTGGTTGCCCCAATTTACAGCTCCATCAACAATATAAAAGTGTTCCGTTTTCCCTGAAACCTCGCCAGCATTTGATGTTGTTTGTTTTATTGATCTTGGCCATTCTTACTGGTGTAAGGTGAAATCTCAGCATTGTTTTGATTTGCATTTCCCTAATGGCTAGGGATATTGAGCACTTTTTCATGTGTTTCATGGCTTTAGGGACCTCTTCATTTGAGAACTGTCTACTCAGTTCCTTTGCCCATTTGTGTATTGGGTTGTTTGGTTTTTGGGCTTTTTTTTTTCCTTGAGTTCCTTATAAATTCTAGTAATTAGACCTTTGTCAGATGTATAAAATGCGAAGATTTTTTCCCATTCCGTGGAGGTTTCCTTGACTCTGTTAATTGTTTCTTTTGCTGTGCAGAAGCTTTTTAATTTCATGTGGTCCCATTTATCTATTCTTGTTGCAATTTCTTGAGCAATTGGGGTCCTATTAAGGAAATCTTTTCCAATGC
>VMDO01037867.1:0-13977 GCA_007922755.1 Pedetes capensis
GACCTTGTCTCAAGATAAAAAATAAAAAAGGGTCTGAGGGTGTAGCCCAGTGACAGAGCATTTGCAAAGTATGTGTGAGACCCTAGGTCTCCCCTCCAGTAACCCCCAAAAAAGAAAAGGACTGTAGCCCTGCTTTCTTAATGTCTTATGTTCCAATATTTTATTTGTAAATCAATTACTTGGACCTGAAAACACATTTGCCATAGAGAAACACATTATTCATAGAGGCTGGAATCTGAGATAGGGTCCTGAAGTCCTTATTGTACCCATTTTTTTTTTCTGATGTTATTTGCAGGTCCAATTTTTTTCTCTTTATTGGTAAATGTTGGTGGGGTATAGAGTAATACAGTACTTTTTTTTCCATTATGGAACTATTACATTAATTTTTGTTACAATTTTATGAACTTACAAGCTTTATTGAACCTTGTGACTAATATGTAGTAAAACTCATATGAATATTTGGGCTATATTCCACTATTTTTCCCATGTGCTCATGAAGTTGCATTGTTTACACTGAGATTATCCTCTCCCACTTTATCCCTCTACATTGATTCTCCTCCCCATCCATCCCACCTTCTGCAATCTTCACTTCCTTTTGCTAGTTCCCTCCTTCCTTCTTTCTACTCTTTATATTGTCCCTTCTTTGCTAAGCTTAATTGTGTACTTTTATATATCAACTTATATATAGGATTGTTACTTCCCTTAAAGTAAGACTGAGTTCCCACATATGAATGAGAACATATGTACTTTTCTTTATGAGCCTGTGTTGGTTTGCTTAACATGATGTTCTCCACCAGGCGCAGTGGCACACGCCTGTAATTCCAGTGGCTCAGGAGGCAGAGGCAGAGGGATCATGAGTTCAAGACCAGAGGAAGTCTGCATAATTTAGTGAGATCTTGCCTCAAAGAAAGTAAAAATGGAGGAGGGAAAGATGGCAGACATATAGCACATGCCTTCTGACCTGGATTAAAAGGAAACCTTAAACAATAGTGTAGAACACACATTGACTAGACAGACAGAGTAATAAATTAGATCAGAGACAGTAAAGAGAACCATGGGGGCAAAGAGTTTGCAAATCAAAGCCCAGAAGATCTCCACAAAAAGTGGCAGCTGAGTAGCCATTTCCCAGAAAGCAGACAAATGAGCGAATCCAACTCAGAGAAGAATCCACGCGCACATCCACAGGTGCTGGCATCTTACACGGAATACAACCTCGGTGTCACGCCAATATCCTGCACACAGGACATGGACAGCACTTTCCACAGAGAAGAACTGCTGAATTAGCCCGAAGCATCAGGCGCAGTGGCCATCTCTATGTGGTGCAGCCTGTGCAGGGGGCAAGACTACGGTAGTGCAAAACCCTCAGGCAGGAGTGCAGGCCTCAGATCCACCAGACGTGAAATGTTATCATCCCACCCATGCTGAGGTGGGTGCGGGGAGTGGACCCAGTAGGGGCTGGGGATCGGGCGCCTGCAGAGCACACCCAGAGACTAGGCACAGTAAGTCTCCCTCCCTTCTGTTGTGGCAGGGCAGGTGCACAGCACGACTTCCACACACAGACAAATGGGCACAAGGGCACTCAGACCCCAGATCCACAGGGGGCAATTCATTATCGTCTCACTGCATGGTGGAATTGGCTAGGGTCTGCAGAAGTGACTGAGTCCCACACAGACAGAGTGCCACTGCAGTTGTACAGGGAGCACAGGGGTGTGCTTTGTGCCAGGGCAGTTTCGTGCACTACTGACACATGGGCAGACAGGCTGCAGGTTCACTGGTGTTCGGATTTCATCCTGCCCACTACAAGGTGGGAATGATGAGACCACAACAGGATTTGGAATGGGCAAATGGGTAGAGAGTCCAGCATTAAGATCTAACTTCTGCAGCCATATGCTCCCACCATAGGCATTGGGGCAGTGATCTCTGAGTTGGGAGAGCAGAGACCAAATTCCAAGGGGGAGGCAAAATTCCTGGAAGGTCACCACAGGTTGCACCGCCTGTCTCACAATACAACGGGATGGAACAATCCACAGGGCAATCTCTGAGAGCACCCAGTGGCCCGTTTCAGCCTGATGGCCCACGTGGGTACCCGCCATATCCACACCCCCACCCTGCAGAGGGAAGTTGCGAAGAAGCCCTGCGCCATAACCCAGCCTTCTTTTAACAAGAGAACTAACTGGCAGGGAAAATCCCTTTTCCTGCAGCAAGGACAGCTGCCTGAAAGAAGAGAGACAGGACCCTCTCAAAGAATAAAGACTGCTATGGATAGTATGAAAACCACTGTGGCCTGAGCTCTCTAGTATACTATCCTACCTTATTCACTTTATTGATCAGATACCTCTTGTGAGGGTATTCAAGTGTTTTTGTGTGTATGTGTGTGTGTGTTTTTCTTTTTCCTATGTATTTGTATTTATTATTTTATATTTTAATTTTAATTTCTATTAGACCCTGTTCTCTCTTTTTCCCTCTTCTTTCCCCATGCCTGCTTCTTCCTCACACCCCAGCAGAGAAACAGAATCTGCTGCCTCTCTATCCCCCAGTCCCATTGGAATAGTGAATTGGAGAGTGGGAAACTGTCAAGTGGAGGGTCCAAAATGCAGATAAGAGTGCAGAAGCTGATGACCCACTGAACCTTGTTGTTATTGTTGTTAGGCGCCGTCGAGTCGGTATCCGACTCATAGCAACCCTCTGTACAACAGGGGAAACACTATTGTCAATGCTTCTCTGCTGTTGATAGGGTTTTCAATGGCAGATTGATTTTTGGGAGGGGGTTGCCAGGTCCTTCTCCCACTGAACCTAGGAGAACCAATTAAAAACTGAGACCATTTTGAGTCAAGTAGGGCTGGTGAACCCGAGTAAGAGCCCCACAGACTAGACAACCAAGGAATCATGCTATACCCAGGAGACCAATCAGAGACTGGGATCTCAGGGATCAGAAGGAATCTGTATGGGACAAAACTGAATACAGAGCCTGCACCAGATCCTTGTCTAGGGTTCAGAAGCTGCAAAATACAGGGTTGAAGAGTGAAAATAAAGTGCCAGAGATTCATCATCACACAAAATCAAAGGAACAACAGAGGGAGTTCTGCACACTTGAGGGAGATGAAACATAATTCCCGGACCAAATAATGAGTAAGCAAAGTCAGAAGACTACAAAAAACACAAAGGGGCAAGCTGGATGTGAAGACCCCACTGACCAAAGCCTCCCAAAAAAATACCTCCAATGAATTCCAACCCCTAGAGAACTCTGAATTGTAATTCAGAGCTTTTGTTATTAATATGCTTAGAGAAATAAAAACTAACACCATCAGCACCCTCGAAATCCTTGAAAAGAAGGTATCTCATCTGGAGTCCATACTTTCCTTGCAGCTAGAAATGATTAGGAAAAATCAAGCGGGAATTCTTACATGCAAACCAACCTAAATGAAATAAATTGTACAAAAGAATCCTGTTTACTGAGACTGGATGAAGCTGAGCTATGAATTGCAGACTCCGAGGATTCAATCCAAAAAATTAAAGAGGTACAGTCAGAAATGGAAATAATGATGAAGGATTTTCAAAAGATTTCCAAGGAGACTCAGACAGAATGAAAAAATGAAACCTAAGAATTCAGGGTGTCACTGAAGGAAAGGAAAGGTCCACCAGAGGAATACAGGTGCTAGTTAATGATAATCTAGTTAATGATATCCCCAAGGAAAAATTTCCAGAGATAATCCAGGATCTGGATACATCCACAACTGAAACATTCAGGACTCTACCCAGAGTAGACAAAAATAAGTCCTCCCCAAGACATATCATAGAACGAATGCTTTCATTAGAAACCAGAGAAACTACTTTGAAAGCAGCAAGGGAAAAATCCCAGATAATTTTTTAAAGGAAGCCCCATAAAATTACTGCAGACTTCTCCATATTCACATTGAGAGCTAGAAAGGCCTGGTCACAGATAATTCACATCCTAAAAAAGAAAAACTTCCAACCAAGAATACAATATCCAGCAAAGGTATCTTTGAAAATAGATGAGGAGTATAAGACATTCCATGATATTGACACTTTCAAATGATTTGCAAACACCAAGCCAGCTCCACAGAGGATTCTGTGTCAATTACCACATCTAGGTAAGATAAGACAACCCTAAATAGAAAATTCAAAGAATTAAATAGCTAAAATGAGTGGAAACCAAGAATGGAACAAAGTGACCATGATTCAAAAACCAGTAACATGTAATGATTGGATGCATAACAATAGTCACTTCTCAATAATCACTATTAATGTTAATCATCTTAATTTACCAAGTAAAAGACAGAGACTGGCTAATTGGATGAAAAAATATAAACCCTCAATATGTAGTATTAAACAAACCCATCTAACTCACAAAGACTGCAACAGACTGAGAATTAAGGTCTGGAAAACAATATACCAAGCAGAGAGGGAAACAACAACAACAAAAAACCCAGGTATTGCAATTCTAATATCAGATAGATTAACTTTTAATCCAAGAGTAATTAGAAGAGATAAAGAAAGGCATTACATATTACTAAAAGGAACAATCAGCCAGGAACCAATAACGCTTCTAAATATATATGCTCCATATACTGGGGCACCTAGCTTTATAAGAACTTTATGGGACTTAAAGAACTTTATTGGACCAGACACAATAATTATGAGAGACTTCAATACCCCACTTTTGCCAAGAGACAGGTCATCAAAACAGAAAATCAACAGAGAAATGACAAACCTAATCTCCACCCTAAACCAATTGGATCTCACAGATATATACAGAATATTCCATGCACAAGATGAGGAATACACATTCATCTCAGCTCGACATGGAACACTTTCCAAAATAGACCATATGCTAGTCCATAAGAATTCCCTCAATAAATACGAAAAAGTAGAAATTATCCCCTGTTCCTTATCAGACCACAATGGAATAAAATTGGAACTCAAAAGCAAGAATAATTCCCAAAATTTTACAAACTCATGGAGACTAAATAATACACCTCTGAATGACCAATGGGTTGTTGATGAAATCAAAATGGAATTTAAAAAATTCCTGCAATCAAATGACAATGAAAACACATTCTACCAAAACATATGGGGTAAAACAAAGGCAGTTTTCAGAGGGAAGTTTATAGCATTAAGTGCCTTCATCAATAAGGTAGAGTAGAGCCAAATAAATGACCTAATGACACACCTTAAGATGCTAGAAAATCAATAACAAATCAATCCTAAAAGGCGAATCCAAAAAGAAATTAGCAAGATAAAGGCAGAAGTATCTCAATTAGAATCTGAAAAGATAATTCAAAAAATTAATAAGACTAAGAGGTTCTTCTTTCAAAAGATTAATAAAATAGAGAGTCCCCTGGCCAATCTCATCAAAAAGAAAAAGGAAAAACCTAATATAGTAAAGACTAGAAAGGAAAACAGGACTATAACCACTGACTACAATGAAATACAGAAAATCATCAGAGATTACTTTGAGAGCTTATATGCCTCAAAATATGAAAATACAGAAGAAGTGGATAAATTTATTAACAGATATGACTAACCACCACTAACCCCAGAAGACATAAGTGACCTAAACAAGCCCATTACATATGCTGAAATAGAAAAGGAATAAAAAGTCTCCCAACAAAGAAGAGCCCAGGTCCTAATGGGCTCATAGCAGAATTTTACCAGACTTTCAAAGAAGATATAACACTTGTCTTCATCAAATTACTTCAAAAGGTAGAAAAGGAGAGAACACTTCTACAAACTTCTATAAAGCTACCATCACCCTGATACCTAAACCAGAAAAAGATTCATCTAAGATAGGGAATTATAGACCCATTTCCCTTATGAACATAGATGCAAAAATTCTTTTTTTTTTATTGGACATTTTTAATGTACACCTTAATGTGATTCATTCTGACATGCTTTTCATTGTGGCATTTACATATATGCATTTTGATGTACATTATTCATATAGGTGTTTCAAAAATTCTTAACAAAATCCTGGCAAACTGAATCCAGCAACATATTAAAAAGATTTTTCACCATGACCAAGTGGGATTGATTCCACAGATGCAAGCCTGGTTCAACATATGGAAATAAATTAATGTAATCCAACATATCAAGAGACTGGCAAACAAAAGTCACATGATCATCTCAATTGATGTTGAAAAGGTCTTCCACAAAGTGCAACACATTTTCATGATAAAAACCTTGGAGAAGATAGGCATACCAGGCAAATACTTTAACATCATAAAAGCCATCTATGACAAACCTACAGCCAACATTATATTAAATGGAGAAAAACTGAAACCATTTCCTCCATGATCTGGAACAACACAAGGATGTCCACTCTCTCCTATTCTAGTTAACTTAGTAATTAAAGTCCTTGCCAGTGCAATCAGACTAGAGAAATAAATCAAAGGGATACAGACTGGCAATGAAGAGGTCAAAATATCATTACTTGAAGATAACATGATACTTTACCTAAAAGACCCCAAAACCTCACCCAGAAAACTTTCAGAACTAATCAACTCCTTCAGCAAAGTGGCAGGATATAAAATTAACACACAAAAATCAATAGCTTTCCTTTACACCAACTGTAAGCAGGAAGTGAAAGAAATGACAGATACAATAACTTTCACAATAGCCCCCCAGAAAATTAAGTACTTTGGAATCAATCTAACCAAAGACCCTATAGATCTCTACAAAGAAAATTTCAAAACATTAAAGAAAGAAATCACAGAGGATACTAAAAAATGAAATGCACTACCCTTATCAAGGAGGTCATGCTGGCTACAGAAAAGAGTTTACCAAAATCCATGACATCTATTGCCTCCAAATGTCACATGTAAACATATACATCGCCCAACTGCCTCTCTCAGAACACCCTGAAAGTTCAAAAGGGTTTCTATCATATTCAGGTTAAATTTCTAAAGCAAAGAGATGGATACTTATCTAGTCCCAGCTCCATCTCTGACCCTTTCCTTTGCCTACAACCTCTCAAGGTGCTCCATATTTAAAGCAGGGAACTAAAGGAACATGATAAAGAAAGCCTCCTCCTCTCTCCATGTTTAGGCCATTGTTATTGTTATTGTTAGGTGCCATCAAGTCAGTGCCCGACTCATCGCGACCCTATGTACAATAGCTGAAACACTATTGCCGTGGTTTTCAACGGCTGATTATTTTGGGGGGAGTGGGTTGTTGGGTCATTCTCTCAAGCCTACAGCCCCTGGTATTCTCAGGTGGTCACCCATCCAACTACTAACCAGGTCTGCCTCTCCTTAGCTTCTGAGGTCTGATGGGATCAGATGCCACAGTGCTATGGCTGTAGGCCCCTAGCAAATTTTTGTTCAAGATGTGCCTGTCTTCCTGAGGTTTTAACTGATGCCAGTTTAAACCGTTACCAAGGACGTTTACATGAGCCATTAGGGTTTCATGCCAGAAACTTCACAGACACTGTTTTCCATTGATAAGCAACATCTGCACCTTAACTAGACAAATGGCTAAATGACTAGTTCTCTGTTCTCATATAGAGGAATTCACATCCTCCCCTTCTCTTCCTGTAAGTTGTGAGAGACAATGGACCACTTGGCCACCCTCCACCTACTTCTACTTTACCTTGTCTGTTCTCACACTGTAATAATTTTTGTAAGCCCTCTCCACTCAGGGATCCTAGAAAAGGTCCACATTGCTCTTGTTTGGGGCTTTGGAAACGATTCCGCTGAATCCAAGTCCCAGTACTAATAAAACCTTCTTAAGCCACAGGTCTTTCTTACTCCCTTTGGAATTCAGCAATGCACTGATTTAAAAAGAGAAAAAAGGAAAAAAAAAAAGAATAAGAAAGAAAAGAATAGCTATTTTTTTAAGTACTAACTTTGGCCAAAGGCTTTATACATGCTAATTTATTAAATTATCATAATAAACCTATGTGTAGATTTAACCTCACTTAGGATACAAAGAGCCCAGGCTGTGATTTAGCTCATTTGGTAGAGCGCTGCTCTGCAGTCTCTGAGGTCTGGAGTTCAATTCATAACAACACAAAAATTGGAGAAGGAGGTGTCAATCCACTCTCAAGGCAATCTCCAAAGAATCAGCCATTGAAAATTCTATGAGGGTTGCCATGAGTCAGACTCAACTCAAGGGCACTTAACAACCACAACATGGAAACGAGGAAACTCAGGTTTAGCATGATCAAGTAACTTGCCTTAAATCACAGAGCTACTAATCAAAATTCAAAACCTACTCTGTTTGAAACTCAAGATTTTGAAGTGCTAACTGCTATAATATTCTTGTTTTTATAGGAAAATATTCCATAAAAGACACCATAAAGTAAAATTATGTATCTTTATTTAACCAATAATCTTAAAAATTCATATAAATGTATTCTGGATTACCAGACAGTGCAATTACAACTGAGTCCTGTCACAATATTTAATGGCTCCCGTTTGTGTTTGCTTATGGTTGACTGCTAGCCAAGAGGCCAAATACCATAATGGCACACTGAATGAAGCTTTTTTAATGCATTAAGCAGAAAAGTCACAGGAGAATTGTTTTCTTGTAAATTCAGGCAGCATATAGCAGCAGAAGCATGATGAGCTCACAAGGACCTTCTCCTTATTTACTACACTCAGACTAGGAGCAGAAACAGAGCACAGACCCCGTCTTTCTACATCCAGCATTGAGCACCATGCTGACTCCTCATCTTAAGAACAAGTTACTTGGCTGTTAAATGGCTTTAGTCCCCAGTAAGAATTGTTAAGAAATAAAGGTTCTTTCCCCCAAGTCTCCCCTTAGCTATTCTTCTTTATGGATGATGCAATGGATAATTACAAATGTCCTCTGGAATATTTTCATTTTTTTCGTTAAAAGAAAAAACTTTAAGAAGTGAAACAGAAAGCTGATTCAATCAATCCTCCCATATGAATAGTGCATCAAATTTGTTTATGAAAAAGAAGAATGACAAAGTATAAGTGTGGTACACCATTATAAAAAGTGAAAAGAGGGCAAGAGATGAAGCTCAGTGAGAGAACGCTTGCCTAGCCTGAGAAAGGCAATGGGTTCAATCACCAGCACCAAAAAAGGGAGAGTGAGATAGAAAACGTACAAATAAGAAGCACAAAATTGTTGTTGTTAGGTGCCGTCGAGTCGGTATCTGACTCATAGGACCCTCATAGGGTTTTCAATGGCTGGCTGTTTCGGGATTGCCTTGGGAGTGGATTGCCAGGCCCTTCTCCCATTTTTGCAGTGCTGGGAATTGAACTTGAGACCTCAGAGACTGCAGCGCAGTGCTCTACCAACTGAGCTAAATCCCAGCCCCTAGCACAAAATTAGATGATAGAAATATATCCAAATATTAGTTATCATAATAAATATAAAAATTTATAATTTAAACTTGCCTGTTAAAAATACATGAAATATTATACTGTAAAATACTGGAATGCCAGATCTATGTGCTTTCATAAGACAACTACAAAACCGTAAGCACCTAGATTGGCAGAAAGTAGAATTAAATGCCCTCCAAAGCTAATGTAACCATTATTAATATCAAACAAGTAAGTTTAAGACAAAAATCATTATTAGGGATAAAGTCATGACCTTCTAATAAAAGTCTGAATTCATCAGAGAGATGTAGCAACAATAAACTGTTCCTTTGTGTATGGTGCTAGGGATCAAACTCAGGGTCTCGTCCATGCTAGACCAGTGCTCTACCACTGAGCTATATCCTCAGCCCCTCTCTAGATAGACATATACTTAACATCATGTCTTTGAAGTGTATAATGCAAAGTTGGACAAAACTTAAATTATGTTTCAAACTGAAAACACACTTGGCAATGAGGATAAATAATTGAAGAAGGAAAAAGGGGGAAAATCTATGTTGAGGGCTTACTATTTGTAAACCTGTGTCACATGCTAGAATAAAACAGATGTGGAGTCATAGAATGTACCCTCATGAACTTCCATGTAAACATAATTAATGTATAATTTGATAAAGGTTAGGCAAGTCTTAAAGGTATATATAAGATAGAATGGGAGAAGACAGGAGAGAATTACTGTTTGAATCAAGAAAGGGGGCAGTAGAAGAAAACTCACTTAGGAGAAGCCACATGAAATGTTCCTAAAGGATGAGTGGGAATTCACAGGGCCAGAAGGGAGAGGACTAAGGAGAGGGACATGCTGACAGAGGAAACATCACATACCCATAGCACAACGTAAGAAAGCAGAGCAGGAACAGAGGTCTAAAGCATTGGATAATTACATCGAGAAAGAAAAATTAAAATATTTGCAGTGGTAACAACTTCAAATTCATGAAGCCTTAGTTTCTGTGACACTATCAGTACCAGAAAGAACAAGATGAAGTTCCTCTTCAAAACAAATACAAGCCACTAGAAAATTAGCATTGATGATGTCGGGGATAAAAAGACGTGAAAAAAAAGATAATAGTTTAACTTCCCCTGGTAAATCTTATATTGTACATATGCTGAATTCTAGTGTCATTCACTGGTGAGGTCCATTTTAGTCTCAGATGATCCCAAACCATCATGTGACTAATACCTATTGGCTGTCATCAGGAAGTCTAAATAACACTAGAAGTATTGCTCAGCCTCAGTGTGCTAGCAAGCTGCCTTAGTTCCTTGCTCTCATACTTACAGCCTGACTTGGTCCATGCCATAAACAGAGGAGAAGAAAGGAGAAAGAAAATAACATGGAAATTATTTCATAGCAATGATATGACTTTATACATTAGATTTCAGTTTGACAAATCAGGGATGGTTTCGCAACGGGGTCCTGGATTGGGAACATCTTTTGCATATTGTCAGGTTCTACCATGACAGGTATTTACCTCAGTTATGAAAAAACAAAACACCTTTGAGAGTAGCCAAAAGGTACTAGGAAATAATGTACCCTTTTGAAGGGAGTTTCACATTTTTTTTCTTTCTTTCTGACAAAACTGTGACCCTTGAATTTGGATCCTATTTAAGCTGATTTTTTTTTTTTTTTTTTTTTTTTTAGTACAGTGGTGATGAACTCACAAAACAAAACACTTTTGAGAGTAGCCAAAAGGTACTGGGAAATAATGTACCCTTTTGAAGGGACTGTCACATTTTTTTTCTTTCTTTCTGACAAAACTGTGACCCTTGAATTTGGATCCTATTTAAGCCTTTTTTTTTTTTTTTTTCAGTATAGTGGTGATGAACTCATGGCCTTGTGCTTGCCAGGCAAGTGCTCCACCACTATGCTGCACCACTAGCCCCATTTTTATCTTTAGAAAAGTTTTCACTAAATTGCACAGGCTGCCTCTGGCCTTCAACTCTCTATCTTTGTGCCTCAGCCTCCTAAATTGCTGGGAATACAGATATGCACCATGGCACCTGGACTATGCTGACATTTTTAACCCAGCAATTGTCTAACATGCAGTGAGAACTGATGCCTATCTGATCATTTCTTATTTTGGTGATAAAAAATGTAAATTGAGAACAGGAGACTAGAGGGATAGAGGAGTGGTAGAGGGACTGCCCCCTTTTCTGGTTGATTCAAAAAGTCCTTATCTTCACATTAAGCCTGGTTTTGCATTAATCATAGCAGAAAGCATTTTCCACATCAAGGAAAGCCAAGAATAGGCTTTAGCTCTTGTCCTCTATTGTCATTCCAGCTGTCCATTTTGTCACCTGCCCTACAAGAAGCTCTGTTCCCTCTTCTCTTTCCACTACCTCCTTTCTTTGTTCATTCCTTAGTTCCTTTCTTGCCCAACACAAAATGGAAGAGATTATGCAAACCAGGGTTTTTTACAGAGCTGCTGCATTATAATAATGCAGCCAGGACTCATCAAGTGCCAGCCAAGTTCCAGATACTGGGAATCCCAGAATAAACAAAACAGAATTCTCCCACTGTGTTAGAGGGCTACCAGGGAAGGCCTTTGGATGAAGCCTTGTCTGAGCTGAGAACTGAGTAATGACAGGCAGTGAGCCCAGGGAAGAATAGCTATGAGTATTCCAAGCAGAGAGGACAGCCCAGCTGAAGGCTCCAAGATAAATTGTGCCCTCCAGGAATAGGAGGGATGAGGCAGGTGTTTTCAAGGGAAATTCTTCAGTGTGGATTAGGAGCGATGGAGGGTTGGAAACAGGAAATAAAAGAAATTAGTTTATGGTAAAAGGCATTTTGCCCACAATACACAGGGCTTCTTGTACATGTAGGAGAGAACAGAGACAGGCCAGCAGGGCAGCAGGGTTCCAAAGTCTGAGTAAAAGCACTAGAGTGAATCCTCTTTCTTTAGAGGTCTGAAGAGGGAGAATTGGGAATAAGGTGAACCAGATAGGGAGGAAGACCAAGTATATGGAAGACCAGGGGATGGACTGACTACTGTTAACACAGAGACAGGTGCAGTCACATGTGCACACAATGAGAGCAGGTCCCTGTTCAGTACTGCCCAGTTTGAGGGAAATGAGCAATTCATTTCTTTTTTACACAGTAGCAGGGAAGGTAGAGCCCCTGTTATAGACTGCATTCTCAACTTTTCTTTTTAGGTACTGCTGTGTTGAACCCAGGGGCTCACGCATGCACTTGCAAGTGCTTCTACCACTGATCTGTACCCCTAGTTCATTATTTACTTTTTATTTTCAATTAGGGTCTCACTAAATTGCACAGGGTGCTTCTGGCCTGGAACTTGCGATTCTCCTGCCTCAGCCTCCCAAGTCGCAGGCTTGTGCCACTGTGCAGGAGGATCAATGTGAGTTTAAGGCCAGCCTGCTCACATAGTGAATTCCTGAGCAGCCTGGACTACACACTGAGACTCTGTCTCAATCCCTCCCTCCAAAAATAGGAACACAGTACTGAGATATGGTACAACATGAGGGAACCTTGAAAACACTATAAATGAAAGAGGCCACACTCAGGAGGTGGAGGCAGACAGATTGAGACTTTGAGGACAGTTTGGGCTACATAGCAACACCCTGTCTGGAAAATAACAAAAGAAAAATGAAAGAAGCCAGTCACTCAGAACACATAATATGATGCCAATTACATGAAATGTCCAGAACAGGTAAATCTATAGAGACAGCAAGCAGATTAGTTGTTAGTTGGGGCAGGAAGAGACAGGGAAGTCTTTGAGAGGAGACAATGTGCTTCCTTTGAAGATGAAACAATGTTCTAAAGTTCATTGTAGTGCTACACCTTCCCACCCACCTCTACCTCTCATTACACACACTGATGTGAAACAGGCAAAGTGTATGGTATGTGAATTATATCTCAATAAGGCCATTGCAAAAAGTGAGGGTGGAGGGAGGGAGAAATGAAATGAAGAAAGCAAAATAGGAAAAAAGAAGAGTTCTGGCATCACAGTCAGTACAGAAATTAACTAATGAATCCCAAACCAATTTGGTATGGTAACAATACATGTGCAGAAGGAAGAGAGAGAGAGAGAGAGAGAGAGAGGGAGAGGTGAAAAAAGAAAGAACCGCTCTCACAGCAAAATGGAAGTAAAATTTCAGCATGACTATTATTTCTAATTTTAAAATGTTATCCTCACCATGTAAATATTTGCTTCTGAATTCTGACATCAGCGGTTTCATTAGGATGATTTCTCCTGAACTTCCAGATCGTACCATCCTGACACCCAGACAATAGCATACACTGATTTGCACGCGCGCGCGCGCGCGCACACACACACACACACACACACACACACACACACAATCTGTTGTGGTTAGGTGCCATCAAATCAGGTCTTACTCATAGCAACCCTATGTACAACAGAATGAATCACTCCTAACACTGTGCAATACCTGACACTGTTTAAGTACTTCTCTGCTATTTATAGTTTTCAATGGTTGATTGTTTCTAGAGTGGGCTGGTGGGTCCTTTTCCCTAGTTTGTCTTAGCCAGCTCAGTTCAAACCTGCCCACCATGGGTGGCCCTGCTGGTATCTGAGATGCTCACTGGCATAGCTTTCAGCATCACAACAACATGCAAGCCCCCACAGTATGACAAACT
>VMDO01037868.1:0-13979 GCA_007922755.1 Pedetes capensis
CCCCCTTTTTTTTTTTTTTTTTTTTTTTTTACTTTTTGAGACAGGGTCTCACTAAATTACACAGACTGCCTCTGGTCTCGAACTTGCGATCCTCCTACCTCCGCCTCCCAAACTGCTGGGATTACAGGGGTGCGCCACTGTGCCCAGCTGTGCATCTTTTGGTTGATTGCTGCTTCTGTGGGTGTTGACTGTACAAGTAAGTAAAACAAATTCTTGGACAACCTCAATCTTTTCTCCATTTATCATGAAGTAGCTTATTGACTCAGATGTAATGATTTTTGGTTTTTTGATGTTGAAGTACATCCATACTGAATTCTGTATTCTTTGGTTTTTATCAATAAATGTTTCAAATCCACTTCACTCTCAGCAGGCAGATTTGTGTCATCTGCATAATATAGGTTGTTAATGAGTCTTTCTCTAATCCTGATGCCACATTCTTCTTCATAAAGTCCAACTTCTTGGATTATTTATTCAACATAGAGATTGAAGAGGTAGGCTGAAAGGATTTAGCCTTGATGCACACTTTTTTTTTTTTTTTTACTTTAAAGTAGGCAGTGTCTGAACAGCTGCCTCCTGGTCCATACTCCCATATGTCTATCAGTTTGCCGTACTGTGGGGTCTTGTGTGTTGCAGTGATGCTGAAAGCTATGCCACCAATATTACAGATACCAGGTTCCACACTAAGACAGACTAAGGAGAAGGACTTGGTTATCCTACTCCCAAAACAATTACCCACTGAAAACCCTATGAATAGCAGAGAAACACATTTTGGTACAGATTCTCTCTAAATTGCACTGACTGCCAGTGGCCTTAACTTGTGATCCTCCTTTCTCTGCCTCCTGAATTGCTGGGATTAAAGGTATATACCACAGCACCTGGCTAATTTATTTCCTATTATGTAAGTCTATTATAGACTTTAGCCACAAGTGATTGCCCAAGAGCCTTCAGTTTCTTCCAGAGTCCAAAAATCTTTTCTCCTACAAATTTCAATTATACCACTTTTCTAAATGCCCATGTAAGGGGTAGAAGAAATCTCTTAAATTATGATTTGGCAAACCTTTATATTCATTACCTTACCTATGCCACTTATGTAATATACGTCAAAGTGAGGAAAAGTAAAACAACACATAGAAGTTAAGGTTATTTTCCAAAATTATCTTTGTTGCAGAACATTCTGATTTATAATAACTACTAGTAAAAGTGGATTAAGATTTTTAAAAATTTAAAAATTTTAAGTAGCTTTGTGTGATTCTCTCCACAGAATGAGACTATGCTAATTCTCTCCTCGGAGAACTTTGGCTTTAAAAAGAGGAGTGTGTGTGTGTGTGTGTGTGTGTGTGTGTGTGTGTGTGTGTGTGTGTAGGACATCTTGGCTGTTTTTAGTACTATTTACTTTCCTTACTTTATAGAGGTAGGAGGAAATTATTTAGTGGTAGTAATTTAATGCTATTTCAGTTGGCATTTAATTGGGCTTACGTGTCAAAAGATATATAGTGCTAGATATTTAATTAGAGGTTTTATAATGTTAAAATATACTAGGAGAACAATTGTGTACTTTGCCATGTCCTTTCCTGCTTAAATATCTTGAGGTGTAAACCTGTAAAAATTTCCTCTGCTTATCTCCACCTATTTATTTAACCTTTCTGTTGCTTTCTAAGTAACACAAGAAATCAAACTCTTGTTTGTTTATTCATTTTGAGTAAAGTACAGCTTCATCCTGCCTAAGATAGCTCACATATATTCCTCTGGAGTTTGCTTGTATAAATAGAAACATGTATTTAGTTGCTTCTTTACTATCTAATTTTGTTGGTAATTTTTCAAAGGAAAGATATATTTGCAGGCTTCTAATGCTTCTTAGTACAGAATAATGCTGTACTGGCATTTTCAGAATACTTTAAAGACTGTAATGTTGCTGCCTTTGGCCAGCAACAGTGTGATTAATAGGGTTAACTTTTTTTTTTAAATTCTTCTGAGATCTTTCTGAAGAAGTCATGGATTGATATAAAACTACTTATTATAGTTGCTGTGTATTGATTAGTGTTGTTGACCCTGTTGGATGCTCTTTCATCACAGTTCCTGTTTTGCAATAGATTAGTCAAAACAATATAATTATGGCTTTTTTCTGACTATACCCCTTTAACAGCTGTACCCATTGACACACACATACACATACCACAATACACATATACACCTTTTCTTATCTCCTCTTTTCATTTTTCTCTTTTCTTCTCTCTTCTTTTGTATCCCAGGGTTCTCAACCACATATATTTCATTTTTGTCCCTTCTGTATACTTTTTTCTTCATTCACTCACACTACCATCTCCCATACATTTCTCTATAGAGTGGAAATGCAGGAGACGTTTATGATCTCTTTAGACTTACCACAAATACTCAGAAGATGCAGTAAGACAACCTAGTATTTCACTTGATGATGGTAAGTGAATAGTGTAACTTTTTTTGGATATATATATAAAACAGTGTTCAAGGAAGTGTTGTTATTATACATATTTTTTTAAAACTAAGTCACAACAAATGAAATAAGAGATTTTGTGCCTCTTGTGACAGCCATAAAAAAATAGAGTGCATTAATCATACCACATAAAAAGACAATAAGAAACAAAGGTTGAAACGTTAAACTTTTAGAGATGAGTCATAATTATAATGGTGCTATTTATCTTCAAATTTCCTCACAAAATGAAGTAACATTCATCCTATAGTCACAATTAGCACATTTCAAAAATGTTGGAATTGAGGTAAAAAGATTAGAACAAGTCAATTCAGGTCAAGAGTAAAAGCCAGCTTCTTTTTTTGAGAACTGAAGTTCCCTAATGCAATAGGAAAAAAAAGTTTAGAAGTAGAAATTTGTAGCTCGGGTTCCTGTTTTGCCTCTGCCTCTGAATAGCTGTGTAATCATTCACAATTTCTTTCACCTCCAGTAACTTACTTCCTCACTCCCAGTTTCCTTATTCTCCAATGAGGGGTTGGACTAATTGGATATCTAATTTAACTTTAGTACTTTAGTAGTTTGACTTAATTCTAGAATTTTTTCTTTTGTCTGAACATAATGCTTAGTCCCCTTAACTGAGATGTTTAATTAGCAAAGTCTTTAAGTCCTCATTATGCATGTACAGATTAACTTTTAGGACAGAGAAAATGTCTCAAAGATATGATTCCATAACTTAGTCTCTTATATTAAAAGGACGATCCAGTGAGTACACAGATCAAATAAAGTAAGGGAATGACAACCAAAAGCTAGGGTGTACTTGGCAACTTCTGGTCATGGGGAACATGAATAATGGGAATTTTTTGCGAACAAATGTAGGGTAAGGTAGTAGATTCTCACAGGACCTTTTAGCCACAGAGACCTGATAGTATTCTCCTCTCAGTGACACAAGTTTTGTGGATCTTCACTCTATTACTCTATCATTAATGTAACTTTTTCTTTTTTGTGTTAATTTTTAATTCCATTGGTTGATTTTGTCCATAGTTTTCCCTTATAGTTACAAAGTGATGAAATCAGACTTTCTTAGCCAATTACTATTTCCTACCACTAACTGCTTTGTATACTGCATCACCTTGAGATGCTTAGGGAGTAATCTGAGGTTTAGGGGTATAGGCTGTATATTTGCTCTGAGAAAGAGGTGGTAGGCAGAGTAGGGCCCAACATCTAATGGTGACATATGTGGAATACTAACTGTTATGGCTTTTCATGAATGTTATTAAAAATAAGCAAAGTACTTTCTTTCATGAAATTAGACAAGGCTAATGATCAAGTGGGCCTCTGATACTAGCACTGTATCTTAAATGAATGGGATATTATATGCAGTTTCTGAAATCTAAAAAGTTATTAACCAGTAGAATGTTGTGTATGGAAAAGAGATTCAAGACTAGGAAAGATTTTAATGTGACTTATGATATAGATACTATTTATAGTACTACTACAATTTATTTAATAGATACTTTGTTGTTGTTAGGTGCTGTCCTGTTGGGTCCAACTCATAATGACTCTATATAGCACAGAACCAAGCAATCTCTGACACTGCCATGCCTGGCACTAGGCCAGTGCTTCTTTATTCTTCATAGGGTTTTCAATGACTGATTGTTTGGGGATTGTTTTGGGAGTGAACTGCCAAGTTCTTCTCCCATTTTTGTGGTGCTGGGATAGAACCCAGGGCCTTGTAGCATGCAGAATAGCACTCTGCCAACTGAGCTAATCCCCAGCCCTAATAGATGCTACTTTCTGCTAATTAATAAGTTTATTTCCTTTATTTTCTATGACAAGGATATTGAAGAGAGAACTGAAAATTTAGCAAGTTAAATAGAAGCTAATCAAACATTTTGCATTTGTTAATCATTGGTCAATACAATGGGCTGGGGTTTATCTCAGTTGGTAGAGCACCACTCTGTGCTCTCTAAGGCCCTTGGTTTGATCCTGAGCACTGCAAAAATGGGAGAAGGATGTGGCAATCCACTCCTGAAGCAATCCTGAAACAATTAGCCACTGAAAACCTTATACGACAGTGGCTAGGAGTTGAACTCAGCTCGACGGCACCTAACACCAACAATCAATACAATAACTCTAATAGGTATGTTTTTCCATGTTTTCCTGGGAAGCATGTTTTTTTCCCCATATTTTCCCAAGAAGCATGACGTCCATGTATATAAAGCAACTTGTCTAAGTCCATGCAATTATGAAAGGATAAAATCTGAGTCTAAATTCAGTTAGTTTGTCAATAGAACATGTAATCACTCACGATGCATTCTTTCTCTAAAGTTTTACATTTTTGTATCTCTTTCCTCTCCATCTCTCTCCTTGAGTCTTTGAAAGGTTTTCTTTCTGCATGTAAAACGCTTATTTTCACTTCTCACGTACATTCAAAGTGGAAATAGATGTTTCCTCTGGAATAACCTTCCTAGGAAAGCCAGGTAACAGAACGGTTTCAGTTTTACTTTGGGTGGACTGAGACCTGGAAAGCAGGTAAACCTTTAATCCTTGTATGTTGTTTGGTCCAATATTTCAGGGCTCCAGAGAGGTTCTGAGCCAAAACTGTCAAGGCAGTGGTCATATGCAGTGTGATGGACAGAATGGTACTATGGGACCATGATGGGAGAGAACAAACTGTGAGGATTTCTTAGCTTATAAAACACCATCAACACTGGCATGCTAATCATTTCTTTTTTTTCTGGTTGCTTGTTGCTTGTTGCCATTTTTTTGAAGCTTCCTTTGTAAAACATTTTACAAACTCCAATTCCTAAGGTTTATGGTCCAAGTTTTATTAAGAACATTTGATGACTTTTATAGCCAGGTTTCACCATTAAAGATGTCCGACAGGAAGTATCTGTGATTGTTCTATAGATTCATGAAGAGATTTTATATCTTGAATCACTTGCATCACTTTGGCATATTTGTTCAAGCCATTGGGTATTTATTCCAGCATATTATTTAAAAGACATTTTGTACTACAAGCACCTCTTACTCTCTACACTCCAATCTCAGATGTGAGAATACCATCATCCTTTCCCCAAACTCTGTGTGTATTAACTTTTTCTTACTGGTCTTTTCACAAGTTTCAGTTCCGCTTTCTTCTATCCTTGTTAAGCTTTTTACTGCACTTGATCTTAGCCAAAAGTCTGAGAAGTTATTCACTACACTTTTAGAAGAGAAAGTTGCACTAGCTTTCTTTACTTCCTTACCACCTATTTTCTCCTCATACCACTAGTCTCACTTCTGCTTCCATCTCACCTCTCAAACTCCTCTGGTAAATTGAACCAAAGACAGTAATTGTCAAATTCACAGATTCTTCTTCAAACTTCATTTACTCACCCTGTATCATAAAACAATATGTATCCAAACCTTTCTTTTGGGCATAAACTCCTGTGATACAGTTTCCCTTGTATTTTCTGGTTGTTCAGTTTTGGTTGTCTTTGCTCTTTTTTCTTCTGAGCTCAGTCATGTTTTAATGTCTTTGGGTATCTATTCTGGCTACTCAACCAGATAATCACAAGCTCCTATTGAATCTACCTGTTGAGTATTTCTCAAGGTAACCTAATTCCTCCATTTCAATGTCTACCACAAACAAAACTATAATGCCCTAGTGGTGTCTTCACTTCTAGTCTTGCCCATCCAATCTAGCTTTATACTTTTTACAACCAAAAATATGATCTTTTAAAAAGGAAGATTGTATTCTTCCCCCCTTTTTATTAGTGTATATTAATTGTACAGAATACTGAGTTTCCTTATGACATTTACATATATGTATATAAGTATGCACCTTCAACTGTACCACTGTGGCATCCAATCCCATTAGATCTCAGAAGCTAAGCCGGGTTGGGCCTGGTTAGTACTTGGATAGGAGATTGTCTGGGAACACCAGGTACTGATGACTTGGGAGAAGGACTAGGCAACCCACTTCCCCCACTAAAAGAAAAAGGAATCAGTCATTGAAACTCCTATGAATAGCAGAGAAACACTAACAATAGTGTTTCACCTATAGTGTTGTATGTAGGGTTGCTATGAGTCAGACACCGACTCAATGGCACCCAACAACAACAATAACATGTAAGTATGTATTTCATATATGTAGATTATATAATGTATTTTTAATCATATTTACTTCACCATTACCCTCTCTTGTCCCTTTTCATCCTGCTGGTTCCCTTACTCCCCCTAAATAGCCCCTCTTCTACCTTCATGTATTTTTTTTTAAATCTAGATTCTGGATATGAGAGAAAATGTGATATTTGCCTTTATGAGTCTTACTTAAATTATTTAACCTGATACTCTCCAGTTCCATCCATTTTTCTGCAAATGACATAATTTCCTTTTTCTTTATTATGGAATAACACTCCATTGTGTATGTATACATAATATTTTTTTTTACCCATTCATCCATTGGTGGACAGCTAGGCTGATTCCATAACTTGGATATTTTGAATAGTGCCATAACAAACATGAATATACAGGTATCTCTATTATATGTTGACTTTGATCCCTTCAGGCATATACTCAGTGGTGGTATAGCTGGATCATATTGTAATTCTCCTTTTATTGTTTTTGAGGAACGTCTATACTGATTTCCATAGAGGCTACACTAATTTACATTACTACCAACAGTTTATATGGTTCCTTTTCCTTCCATATCTTTGCCAGTATTTGTTATTGTTTGTTTTCTTGGTTATAGCTATTCTGACTGAGGTGAGATGGAATCTCAATGTAGTTTTCATTTCTTCTATGTTGAAGATGTTGAACATTTTTTATATATTTATTATCCATTTGTATTTCTTCTTTTGAAACCTGTCTACTCAGTTCATTTGCCCATTAATTAATATGATGATTTGTTCTTTCAATGTTTAATAATTTGAGTTCTTTATATATTTTGGATGTTAATGCTTTGTTAGATGAATAGTTGGCAAAGATTTTTTCCATTCTGTGGGCTATCTCATTACTCTGTTTCATTTCCTTCTCTATGCAGAAGCTTTTTAATTTCATGCAATGCCATTTGTCAATTCTTGCTATTATTTCCTGATCTATCAAAATTCTATTCA
Organism: Pedetes capensis; assembly: GCA_007922755.1. Taxonomy (NCBI): domain Eukaryota; kingdom Metazoa; phylum Chordata; class Mammalia; order Rodentia; family Pedetidae; genus Pedetes; species Pedetes capensis. The sequence goes on from VMDO01037868.1 coordinate 7,546, forward strand.
GGAAATCATTGACTATGCCTATACATTGCAATGTTTTCCCTATGTTTTCAAGTAGTTTCAAAGTTGTAGGTCTTCCACTGTATTCCTCACCTGTTGTCACTGTAACAGTGTTGGAAGCTCATAGTTAGTAGATCAGTCCATAATGGTGACAGGGCAGATGTGGCAGTTGCAGGAGGCAGGGGGCATGCCATATGACTTTACATCTTTGTGAGCAGGAAGAATAGCACAGAGCTATGGGTCTGGGACAAAAATCTCTAATGGCCCACCCCCAGTTACTCACTTCTGTTCAGCCAGGACCACATCCCCAAATTCCACAACTTCCCAGGACAGCACCACCATCTGGAGACCAAATGTTAAACATATGGCCTTTGGAGAACACCTTATATTCCAACTATGACGTACATTAAAATCTTTGATCCACTTTGAGTTGACTTTTGTGCAGGGTGAGAGACAGGGATCTAGTTTCAGTCATGTACATGTGAATACCCAGTTTTCCAGCACCATTTGTTGAAGAGGCTGTCTTTTCTCCAATGTATGTTGTCTGTGTCTTTGTTGAGAATCAAATGGCTGTACCTGTGTGGGTTTATTTCTGTGTCTTCTATTCTGTTCCATTGGTCTTTGTGTCTGCTTTTGTGCTACTACCATACTGATTTTGTTACTAAGACTTTGTAGTATAATTTGAAATCAGGTATAGTGACACCTCCAGCATTGGCATTTTGCTTAGGATTGCCTTGGCTTTTCAGAGTCTTTTGTGCCTCCATATAAATTTTTTTTGTTCTTGTTAGATTCTGTGGAGTTGGGTCTGATTCATAGTAACCCTATGTACAACACAGCACGAAACTATCCCCATCACTGTGTCATGCTCCACACTATGTCAGTGCTTTTCTAATACTCATAGGATTTTCAATGGCAGGTTGTTATAGGATTGTTTTGGGAGTACACTGCCAGGTCCTTCTCCCATATATCAATTTTATGATTTTTCCCCATTTCAGTGAAGAATGTCAGTGGAACTTTCGTGAAGATTACATTGATTCTATTCACCAATTTTGAAGCTACAACAATTTTCACAATTTTAATTCTGATGATCCAAGAATGTGGGAGGTCTTTTTGTTGTCTAGTATCTTCCTCAGCTTCATTTCTTTGGTGTTTTATAGTTTTCATTAGGGAGATTTCCTACCTCTCTGGTTAGGAATATTCCCAGTTTTTTATTTCCTGGGATTATTTTCTTGACTTCTTTCTCAGTATTTCATTATTTCTATATGGAAAAAAGATTTTGTATGTTGATTTTTTTCCATCCTGCTACTTTGCAGAAGTCTACAGCCATACCACCCTAGATTCTGATCCTGTCAGATTTCAGAAGCTAAGCAGAGTCAGGCCTGGTTAATACTTGGAAGGGAGACTGCTGGGAGTATCTGGTGCTGTTGACTTGGGAGAAGAACTTGGTAGCCCACTCACAAAATAATCAGCTATTGAAAACCCTATGAATACCAGAGAAGCATGGACAATAGTGCTGGGCATGGCATAATGTCGGGCTATATTTTGTCTGTTGTACATAGGGTTGCTATGAGTTGGACCTAACTTCACAGCACCTATCAACAACAACAACTTTTCAGAAAGTATTTATCAGCTTTAAGAATTTTCTAGTGGAGTCTTTTGTTGTTATTAGGTGCCATTGAGTCAGATCCAACTCATAGCAATCCTATGAACAAAGCATTATCCAATACTGAACCATGCACACGATCTTTTCATGTTTGAGCCTATTGTTTTAGTCACTGTGTTTCTTCTCATTTTGAGTCATCCACATCAGCAACTGGAGGTCCCAGAGTCTTTACTCCATCCCCACCATTAGAGTTAATTCTACTTTGAGGAGGTAACTTCCCCAGTTGTCTTTTGAATGCCTTCTAACCTGGTGAGGCTCATTTACTATCACTATATTTGACAGTGCTTCTCTGCTATTCATAGAATTTACAATAGCTAATTGTCTTGGGAGTGGGATATTGGGTCTTCTCCCTAGTTTTTCTTAGTCTGGAAGCTCAGCTGAAATCTGTCCACCATGGGTGGCCCTGCTGGTATCTGAAATACCAGTGACATAGCTTTCAGTATCACAGCAACACATAGGCCCCCACAGCACAACAAGCTGATATATATGTGGGGAGGTGGAGTCTTTAGGGTCTTTTCAGTATATAATCATATCTGCAAATAGGGATAATTTGATTTCTTCTTTTCTTATTTGTATGCCTTTTATTTCTTTCTCTTTCCTTTTTTCTCTAAGAATTCAAGCACTATACTGAATAGGAGTAGAGACAATGAGCATTCACACTAGTCTTGTTCCTGGTTTTAGAGGAAATGTATTCAGCTTTTCCCCCATTCAGTATAATCTTGGTTATAGGATTGTTACATTGCTTTTATTATGTGGAAGTGTGATCCTTCTATTCCTGGTTGCTTCAGGGCTTTTATCATGAAGCAATATTGAGTTTTGTCAAAGGCTTTTTCTGCATTCATTGATCATGTGATTTTTGTTTTTGATCCTTTTTATGGGCTGTATTACATTTGTTTTGCCTATAACAAAATATTCTGTATCCATGGAATGAAATCAAATTTGAACATGGTGTATGTTTTTTTAATGTGTTGTTGAATTTAGTTTGCAAGTATTTTATTGAAGATTTTTGTGTCTATGTTTTTAGGGAAATTGGGCTATAGTTTTCTCTCTTTTTGTTGTGTCCTTATTTGGTTTTGCCATCGATGTAATATTGGCTTTATAGAGTGAATTTGGTAACTTTGCTTCCATTTCTATTTTATGGAATAGTTGGAAGAGTACTGGTGGTAATACATTCTTCTTTAAGGGTGTGTTGGAATTCATTAGTGAATCTATCCAGTCCTGGGCTTATCTTTGTTTAGAGACACTTTTATTACTGTTTTTGTGTCATGACTCAGGTTGCTTATATCCTCTTGACTTAAGTTTTTGAGGTCATATGTATGTAAAACTTTATCTATTTTTTTATAGATTTTCCTATTTATTGGAATATGAATTTTCAAAATATTCTTTAGTGATTCCCTCTAGATCTCAGTAGTATCTGTTGTCATATCCTGTTTTATTTTCTCTAATTTTATTAATTTGGGTTTTCTCTCTCTTTTGGTTAATTTGGCTAAGGACTTGCCAATCTTATGTTTCTTTTCAAGGAGTCAAACTCTTCACTTCATTGATCTTTTGTATTATTCTTTTAGTCTCCATTTCATCAATTTCCACTTTGGTCTTTATTATTTCTTTCCATCTAGTAATTTTGGGTTTGGTTTGTTCTTGCATTTCTAAGACTCTGAGGTACACAGTTAGGTTATTTGAGATATCTGTGATTTTTTAAATGTAGGCACTCATAGCTATAAGCTTTCCTCTAGAACTGCCTTTCTTGTATACCAAAGGTTCTAACAAATTGTGTTTTCATTTTCATGTGACTCTAGGGATTTTAAACTTTTCTACCTGATTTATTTAATGAACTACTGATCATTCAGAAGTATATTTTTCAATCTTCATGCATTTGTATGGTTTCTATAACTTTTTTTTGCTATTTCTACTTTTATTGAATTACTACCTAAGATACAATAAGTTATTCTATTTTTTATTTATTAAGACTAGCTTTGTGGCCTAAAATGTGATATATTTTGGAGAAAGTCTCATGAATTACTTAGAGCAATGTGTATTTCACAGCTGTTGAATGGAATATTCTGTAGATGTCCATTAAGTTTGTTTGATCTATTGTTATTAGGTGCCGTCAGGTTGAGTCTGACTCATAATGACCCTCATAGGGTTTTCAATGGCAGATTGTTTTGGGAGGGAGTTACCAGGTCATTTTCTCATTTTTGCAGTGTTTGGTATTGAATCTAGGGCCTCAGAGAGTGTAGAGTGGCACTGTACCAACTGAACTAAACTCCACACTCTGTTTGATCTGTTGTTGTTAGGTGTTGTCGAGTCGGTATCCGACGCATAGCGACCCTACGTACAACAGGCAAAACACTATTGTCAGTGCTTCTCTGCTATTCATAGGGTCTTCAATGGCGGATTGAATTTTGGGAGTGGGTTGCCAGGCCCTTCTCCCAAGCCTATAGGACCTGGTGTTCCCAGGCAGTGTCCCATCCAAGTACTAACCAGGCCTGACCCTGCTTAGCTTCCAAGATCTGACGGGATCAGATGCCACAGGGCTACAGCTGCAGGCATTTGATCTGTGGTGAAGTTTAACTCTGAAATTTCTTTTTTGATTTTTTTTTGTCTGAATGGTCTATCTGCTGAAGAGAGTGGGGTCTTGAAGTCACCCACTATTATTATATCTAGAGCTATCTATCCCTTTATACCCAGTTATGTTTGTTTTATGAAATTAAGTGCACCAGTGTTTGGGGCACATGCATTTACAATTGTTACATCTTCTTGATAATATGTCCCTTTTATTATATATAGTAATATTTACCCTTTCTGAGTAATTCTGGCTTGGATTCTACTTTGTCAGATATTAGTATAGCTTTCTTTCTTGCTTTTGAATTGCATTTGCTTATAATATAATTTTTTCATCTTGTGAGTTTCAGTCTCTGTATTTGCCAGTGAAGTGAGTTTCTTGCAGACAGAAAACAGGTGAATCTTGCTTTTTAGTTCATTCAGCCACTCTGTTTTTTAATTGGAAGTTAAGACCATTTACATTTAGGCTTACTATTGAGAAGTATGCACTCCTTTCTTTATCTTAGAGGTTTGCTGATTTAGTGAGTTAGGAATGTTTGATTCTTTAATACTTATCATTTGTTTGTTTATTCTTCTGGTAAGATTTAATCTTTCACAAACTCTTGTCCTTGTGAATATCTTTCTTTCTCTTTTAGGTGTAGTATTCCTTTAAGTATCTTCTGCAATGCTGTCTTAGTGGTCATGAATTGCTCTATGTTATGCTTATCATGGAAGCTCTTTATTTCTCTGATTTTAAAGAATAATTCTTCGGTATATAGTATTCTTGGTTGGCAGTTATTTTGTTTCACGGCTTGAAATATATCCCCTATCCTTTCCTGGCCTTCTGCTGAGAGTTTTGCTATTTGCTTTTGTAAATAACTTGGCACTTCTTTTCTGCAGCTTTCAGTATTCTTTCTTTGTTTTCACTCTTGGCATTTTAAGTATATGATGTGGAGTGGTTCTTGTCATGTCTACTTGGGGTCCGAAATACTTCATGTACTTTAATTGTCATTTCTTTCCCTAAATATTGGAAAATTTCTGCTATAATTTCTTTGAATAGGTTTTGCATGCTTTTCGTCTGTACTTTTGTTCCTTCTTCTACACAATGTATTCATAGGTTTGGTGTTTTAATCATTTCCAAGACGTGTTTAATGTTGTGGACATATTTGCTTATTTTTTTTCTTTTTTACTGTCTTAATGTATTAGTGGCCTGCAGCCATACTACTGTGGTATCAGATCTCGGAAGCTAAGCAGAGTTAAGCCTGGTTAATACTTGGATGGGAGACCTCCTGGGGACACTGGTTGCTGTAGGCTTGGGAGAAGGACCTGGCAACTCACTGCCAAAAACCAATCCACCATTAAAAAACCCTATGAATAGTAGAGAGGCACTAACAATAGTGTTTCACCTGTTGTAGGGTCGCTATGAGTTGGACACTGACTCGTCAGCACCTAACAACAACAACAACAACAATGTATTAATTCCTCAACCTTGTCTTCAATCTCTGATATTCTTTATTCTACCTGTTCTATTGATGATGCTTTCTATTGAGCTTTTTATTTGATTTATTGAGCATGTCATTTTGCAGTTTCCTATTTTTTTCTCAGAGTTTCTATCTTTTTGAATTTCCTACCAAAGTTTCTGAATTTCTTGTCTAAGTTGTTGAAATTCTTAGCCCAGTATTAAATTGACATCTTCATTTATTTGTTTATTTGAATCCTCTTTGAGGTCACTGATACTTTTTAACCTTAGACTTTTGAATTCTTTGTTGGCATTTTGGCTATTTTGATATCTTTGGATTCAGTTATTGAGGAGTTAGAAACTGCTGGACAAGTCACATTGCCTTGCTTTTTCATATTTCTTGTGTTTCTAAGTTGCTTTTTGTGCCTCTGTTGGAATGGATTTCTTTTATGGTTTTACATGAGTGCCTTCTTATTGAACAGCCTTCTCTTGAGGGCTCAATTCCTAGTACCAAGCAGAGAACAGAAGACAAATCACCATATTAGCAACTATAGCAAAAGAAACACGATAGAGGAGTACATTTAAAATGAATTAAACTCAACTACTATACCACTAATAACCATAAAAAGAAAGTGGCAAAAATAATATGGAATAAACTATGAAGTTAAAAAGTAATAGAGGTAAAAATAATAATAAATGAATGAAGTAAAGGTGGGCAGGCAAAGGAAAAAAGAAGGAAGAAGCAAAGTTAAATAAAAGCAAAGAAAAAAAAAA
>VMDO01037869.1:0-13969 GCA_007922755.1 Pedetes capensis
AATATATTAATATATTAATATAATAGTAATATATCAATATATATTTTATATTATTTATATTATATGTTTATATTAAAATGCAATTAATATTAATATGATAATATATAATATCATAACATTGCATATATAATAAGTAATATATTATTATCACATATAACATTATAATCACACAATATATAATATGTAATATGTATAATATATCATATATGATATATAATATGCATATAATTCATTATATTATGGTATATAATATTTTATTTATAACATATATTATAGTGTATATATAATATATTAGACATGATATTTTATCATATATAATATATGATATATATTAATATATATTGCTGTTGTTGTCAGGTGCCGTTGAGTCAGTATCCGACTCATAGCAACCCTCATCAGCTTTTCAATGGCAGACTGTTTTGGGAGTGGATTGCCAGGCCCTTCTCCCATTTTTGTGGTGCTGGGAATTGAACTCAGGACCTCAGAGACTGCAGCGCAGTGCTCTACCAACTGAGCTAAATCCCAGCCCATATTAATATATAATAGTATATATTAATATATAACACATTATATGCTAATATCTATAATATATAAATATATATTAATACATGGCACATGTATAATATATTAATGTATATTAATGTATAATAATATAATAATAAGGTAAATTATACATTAATATATATTTTATATCACTTATGTTATTTATTAATATCAATATACAATTAATATAAACATATGATAATGTATAATATGTATTAATATATTGTATAAATTAATATATAATATAAATTATATATAAATTATATATAATATAATATATATGTATATATATGTATTTTTTATGGTATTAGGGGTTGAACCTAGGGTGTCATGCTTGCATACTTTGCATTTGCTGGACCACTGAGCTGCACCCCCAGCCCAATTTTGTTTTTTTACTTTTTGATACAGGGTCTCGCTAAATTATGCAGACTGCCTCTGGTCTGGAACTTGCGATCCTCCTGCCTCCACCTCCCAAGCTGCTGGGATTACAGGTGTGCGCCAGCACGCCCAGCTTAGTTTCTGATAAATTTAAGAAAACTCATTTAGTTTTAATATTTTCAGCTTTCATTGGTGCAAGGTAAAAATGAAAAATTCTAAGATCTTTATATGTCATATTTATAACCAGAATTCTGATATATTGAATAATCAAAATTGGTATATTTTGCTATTTTATAATGGGGTAAATGCCAACTGGTACAAAGAATTCAAGATACAATATACAGGGTATAAAATTTGGAGAGCCATATACCCAATGATCCAGGCATTCCATTCCCAGTTACATACACTTAAATAAATACCTGTTTGTGTGAGTACATGGACAAGAATATTCTTGCTGGAATTTTTGGCATAGTTCAAAATTTGAAATTGTTAAAATATTTATTAATATAATTTATAATTTACTAGAGAAATATATTACAAAGTATTTAGGCAGTGAGAAAATATAAGAATGAAATGAAATAATCTGCATATTGAGATATCAATATGGGTAAATGTCACAAAGCTTTTAGCTTATATTTCAAATCATAGTTAAAGGCTTGACAGTGTATATATATTTTATTAAACTTAATCATTCTATTAGTTTCTTGATGCTAAACAAATTTCTACAAGTTGAGTTTGTTAGTATAAATTTATTATCTCTAGTTCTTAAGGTCAGATCAATTAAATGGGGCTCAAAGAGTAAAATAAAATTTCCAGCATGACTTCATTCCTTCAGAAGCCCACGGATACAATCCTTTTTTTTTTTTTTTTGGCATTTTTATCTTGTTGAAGTCACCCACACCTACTGCCATAACACTGTGGTGCCAGATCCTATCAGATGTGGGAAGTTAAGCAGGGTACGGCTGCAGGCATATGACTATATATATGTGTGTGCTAGGGTTTAGCTCAGTTGGTTGAAAGTTGCTCTGCATGCTTTGGGGACCCAGATATATGGGTGCAACTGTACCACTGTGGCATCTGATCCCATCAGATCTTGGAAACTAAGCAGGGTTGGGCCTGCACTGCCTAAACAGGAAAAGAATCCACTCCCAAAGCAATCCTGACACAATCTGCCATTGAAAACCCTATTAGTGTCACTATGAGTCAGATCAAATATATACATACATATATATATGATCTTAATTATGAGAAATACTTCAAATGACATAATTATCCTAAACCTAAATGATGATATTTCATGTTTCTATTTCCAATGAATGGTTCTAAGATTTAACATATTAATGGAGATCATGATTTCATATTGGCATATGAAATTCTGAATTTATTATGTGTGCATTAAATACATATGCAATATTTCCTGATTATAGTAACTGTTTTACTTATGTAACATGTATTCACTAACTCCTAAATTTAATGTGCTAGACTTTTTATAGCAGATACAAATTTGATAGAAAGAAATTATATTTAAAAAATTTTACATTACAATAAGTTACAAATATAAAAACTAAGTCAAATATCTATAAACAGATGCAGATGGCAATTTGTACATGAGAAAACTGTAACCACAAAAGAATTGTAAGCCAGAAACAGGTAGGTAATCTCAACAACTTTTATCTCCATCAAAAACAAAGAGTTAATATATTTAGAAAATATCATTGCCAAACTGGACAGAGATATAATAAAAAGGAAGCTCTGGAAATCTGTTCTTAGTTGACTGAGATTGAAGCCCTTACAGCAACATATATGATCTAGCAAATATGATCATACTTAAGAAAAAATAAAAAGCAGGCCTATCATATGTTTTGCACCTGGACAGTGACAAGTATACCTGAATCAACTTGAGTAAGTAAAGAATAATGTAATGTTCTTTGTTTAGAAAAATTTCCAGGAAAAATGGTTAATTCTTTTCAAAATATTTTATAAATGTAATGATATTTGTGTTAAAATATGCTTACCATTACTAACAAAGTTCAAACTTATTCTAAAACCTGATCTTTGGGATTAAATGTGTTTACATTAAAATATCAATTCACTTATCAATTGATCTATGTGCCTTTTAACATCTGACTAGTTTGTCTGATCCTGTCTTTTACATGGGAACAATAATATTATCTTTTATAATAATAACGGATAGCAAATGAGGTCATATATATGTATTACCAATTATCATACCTGACAGTTGGGAAATGTTTTCTGAACATTGCTTTTACCAATCCCTTCTATACTTGGTTACTGAGAAAACTATGTGGATATAGAAATATATAGTCATTCTCACAGAATTGTCACTACAAAGAATCCAAAAAGAGAATAAGTTGTCCAGGCACTTCTGCATCTAAATCTAAATTAATAGTTGTTGCAAGTGATATATGAATATTAATGTGACAATTTAGAATAGACATTAAAATTTACTGTGCTGGACTTCTACTTACAGCATCCATGTGTACAGAGATTAGAAGTTATCATGTTTTTCCTTACAACAAACAAACAAATCAAAAAATAATACAAGATAAACAAGTAAAACTAAGAAGTCAGTTGAGAATTGAGGTAGCAAGGCAGACTGTCATCCTAAAATCTGGAGAGACAGCTGAATACAGATAAATCACAGCCAACATCTGTGTACTTCAAGCTGAAATTGCTGTAGCTATAAACTGTAAAGTACACTTGAACGGTAACATTGTAAAACTTAAGAATGAGGATAGAGACCATATGAGCTTGAAAAACTTAAGTGGGTATAACTTGTGGGTAAGTGGGGTGGTACCTTCATGAGTTGTGGATCCAGATACCTTCACTTGATTCTCACCATTAATGGTCAATTAGGAATTATTTATGGATGTGGGAATTGGTGAGAAAGAAGAACCAGTATAAAATATTTCAGAGGGTTCTATCAAAATAAGGCCTTCTCTGCCTAGGAAGGAAAGACATGTAACAAACTCATGCACTAGTCTCATATATGATGTATTACCCAATTACTAATGAAAAGTTTGAGATGCTGTAGTAATTTCAGATGAAGCACACTCCAGAATAAGAAAAATAATATCAAGCACAAATAGGAACAATGCATATTGATAAAGGTATAAATTCTCCAGGAAGACCTAAAACTCTTTATTGTGCATGCACTTAAACAGGGAACATCCATAGCATGTGAGGCAAAACTGATAGAAGTGTAAGATGAAGTGGAAAAAATCCATTTCTATCCTTGAAAATTTGAACACCCCTTTGTTAGTCAAACTCTTTTTTACTGTGAAAATATGCTTAAGTAAAGTGACTTGGAGGAAAGATGTATTCTGGTCCATGATTTCAGAGGTTTCAGTCTGTGGCCGACTGGTGCCATTGCTTTGGGCCTGAGGTACAGCAGAACATCATGGAAGAATGAGCATCTGAAGGAAGATGCTATTCATATCATTTCATCAAGGAAGCAAAAAGAGAGTGAGAGGTCCAGGACAAGATACAGACTTTAGGAACATGTCTATGCTGACCTACCAACTCTAACATCCTCATAACCCCATATTCAAATTTTCCAACATTTCCGAATCATGTCATTGAGCAATAATCCATCAATGGATTAATCCATTGCTTAGGTCAGAGTTCTTATGATGTAGTAACCTCCTCATGATTTGTTTCACCAACTGGGGACCAAGCTTTCATGCATGAGCTTTATGGAGACATATTTAAGATTGAAACCATAACAATACTTGTATATCTGTAACTGAAAAATTCAGTAGGAAAAAAACATAAGAGGGTAGATTAATTGAACAAAAAAGCAATTGACTGTATCTAATGCAATTTTTTTTTTCATACTTGAGGGTTGACCTCAGGACCTTGCTCCTGCTAGCCAAGTACTCTACCACTAAGTTGCACCCACAGCCTCCTTTTTATTTTTTAAGGAGTCTGTTACTGACTTGCACAGGCCACCTCTAGCTTCAAACTCGAGGTCCTCTTGCCTCAGTCTCCTGAATTGCTGGAATTATGGGCATGTTCCATCGTGCCTGGCTGCTAATGGACTTTTATAGAATAAATCACCCAGAACAGCACAACACAGAATTTTAGCAAACGTTCATGGAACATTCACTAAAATCAACCAAATTGTGAGCCATAAAACACAGTAAAATTTTTTAAGGAGTTGGAATTATAAAAAAAGTATGTTCTCAGACCATTCAGAACAGTTCTTGGTGTGGTCAAAGTTGGGCCTGTTTCTCTCATCTTTCTCATTTCTGATTCTCAAGAATAAATATAGTGTGTTCTGGGAATGAAAAACCCTAAGATAAGAGTTAACTGGCCAGGAAAGCTTGAACTCTGCTCCAGTCCTTCCTAGAAATATCCCAATGTGTCAGATCGCATCAGCTCTTGGAAGCTAAGCAGGGTTGGTTCTGGTTAGTACTTAGATGAGAGACCACCTGGGGATACCGGGTGCTTCAGGCCTAGGAGAAAGACCCAGCAACCCACTCCCAAAAAACAATCAGCCATTGAAAGCCCTTTGAATAGCAGAGAAGCACTAAAAGTACCATTTCATCTGTTGTGCATAGTGTTGCTATGAGTTGGACACACACTTGAGGGCATCTAAAATAACAATATCCAGGGCAGACTGATTTCTAGAGTTACTCTATTATGATGCAATTGAGACAGATATGGACATGATTTAATCTCCCCTGAGGAATTTGCTGAGCCTTGAAGATCAGTTTTACTTGCATCCTTCTCTGCTTTCTATGTGTAAGCAATAAACTCATTTCATTTAATATCTTATGTGTGGGTGTTCTATTTCACTGAACTTGGCTAGTAGTGAATGTCCTACCGAGGATCTCGTGGGCTGAAGTGGTAACCAGTGTACAATGAAATAGCTTCACAATCCATAAAGAAAATAAAATACAAATCAATGTTAGAAAGAAAGCAAGAGATTTTCACAATGTTAGTAAATTAAAGCACATACTTCTAAATTAAAAGAAAATGGATCACAAAAAAGCTTCAGAAAAATTTTAAAATTTTCAAAATGATCATGACAGAAATATAACTTATACTAACTTTTATAGGGGAGCTGGGATTTAGCTCAGTTGGTAGAGTGCTGCTTTGCAGTCTCTGAGGTCCTGAGTTCAATTCCCAGCACCACAAAAATGGGAGAAGGACATGGCAACCCACTCCCAAGGCAATCCCGAAACAATTTGCCACTGAAAATCCTATGAGGGTCACTATGAGTCGGACAGGACTCAATGGCACCTAACAACAACAACAACTTTTGTAGGAGACAGTGAAAGCAATGTTAATAAGGAAATTTGTACTATTAAATGCAAATATAGGAAATGGAGAAAGATTGAAAATACATTTACTTAGCCTCATTAGCATTAAGAAACCAGAAAAAAATAAGATCAATATAAGTCTAAGACAGTAGAAGGAAAGAAATAACAATTAGAGCTTAAATCAATGCAATTGGAACCAAGAGATCAAAAGAGAATGTCAATAAAACCTAGAGCTGGTTCTTAAAAAACACAAATAAATTTAACAAATCATTGCTAAGCAGAAACAAAATGTGATAAATTACTAATATAATTTAAACATAGATTGGTACTGTTCCCATGATTTTAAAATTGCAATGAATAATATTATTGATGATTGTATGAACATATATCTGAAAATTTAGGTAAAAAAAACGTGGATTTCTAAGAAAATATGGAATACCAAAGCTACTACAAATGGAAGTAATATGATAAGTAATTTGATAGGAATATATTCAGATTCAAAAAACTATTAATAGTAATTATTGTTGTTTGTTATTAGGTGTCATTGAGTCAGATCATAAAAGAAAGTACCAGATTCAAATGGTTTTAACAATGACTTCTACAAAATATTTAAGAAATTTTATTGCCTTGCTTCACTTTGTTCAGAAAATACAAACATAAGACAATGACATCTAACTAATTCTATTAATACTAAAACCAGGAAAAAGTACAGTGAAAGAAATGAAAATCACGTAATGGCATGTATCATGAAGGTAGGTACAAAAATTCTCAAAAATATTTGCAAATAGAATTTGTTGTTAAGTGCCATTAAGTTGGATCCAACTCATTGGGACCCTACATACAACAAAATGAAACACTCCCTGACAGTGTGCCATGCCTGACACTATGTCAGTAATTCTTTGCTAGTCATAGAGTTTTCAATGAGTGGTTATTTTAGGATTGTTTGGGGAGTGAGCTGTCAGGTCCTTTTTCTGTTTCTTATTGTGCTGATGGTAAACCCCAGGGCCTCAGAAAGTATGGAGCAACACTCTACTTACTGAGCCAAGCCCTAGCCCCTAAAAAGAATTTAGCAATGTTTAATAAGGTTTGCAAACTACAATAAAATAGGTGCTAGCTCCATAGCTCCATATATGCTAGCCTATTTCATCATTCAAAAAATCAATAAATGTAATATATCACATCAGCAAGTCAAATAAGAAAAATATCCATTATATCAGTAGATATAGAAAGATATTTTGATGAAATCTAAATCATATTCATGACAAAATCTTAGCAACCTAGGGTGAGAAGGGAACTTCCTCTACTTGATTAAACAATCTACTAAAAAATCTACTGCTATTATCATATTTAATGGATGGAAAGCAAATGTTATTTCTCTGATAGTAGGAAATAAAACAATGTGTCTTCTCACTTTTTCTATTCAACATAATAGCATTGTACACATTGAGAAAAAAAATTGCCTTTGTGAAAAGATGACATATTTTTGCCTATGTAGAAAATTCCAATGAACCAACAATAGGCTCCTGGTAAAAATGAGAGATTATACAAAAATTCCACTATATAAAATTGTTATATATAAGTAGATTGTTTTCTTACAGATCAACATTTAAAAATCAGATATTCAATTTAAAAACATATTTCAGTTTAAGTTAGTACCAATTGGTAGGCAGAACAATATGAAGACTAAGCAAGAGTCTCCAGTGATTGTCACCCTAATTTGAAACACTAATTTGAAAAGCTATTCATTTACCAGGCTACCATCACAAGAGCTATGGAACCAGTATAAAAGTCCATACAATCTGATTTTGGTATAATAATTTTTTAAAGACATATTAGTGAAGAGAGGAAGGAAACCATTGTCTGCATCCTCTCTTCTCAACCCCAAGAAAATGGGATTGAAGGAAGACATCTTCCAGGTAGGAGAAGAAGAAGGAATTAAGTACAGTCTTTAGGTTTGTAACACTGTACTAGACCCACCCTGGTGAAACTCCGTTCTAGGAAAAGCCCCCCCCAAACTAAGTACCTTGGTCAGTACCCATGGATTGATCCACTGGAATTACTTTAGCTGTGTATCTAAGTGACTCCCTCCACCACCCCTTCCCCAATTTTAGTCATTAGAAGGAGCAAAAATACTACCTATTCTGGGGAATAGGAAACCAAAAAGTAAACATAAGCCTTCCTTGGTTCAATGTAGTCCAGCATGTTGAGATCTGAGATCTAGTATTATGCAGAAAACAAAGGTACTCATCAACAAAGAAGAGCTCCCAGAAAGAGCCTGTAGACTTGCCCTGGATCAGGCAGACACATCTATGCCCTGGTGGTACAAACATGAGTTTTGGTCCACATCACTGCCAGCCTTGGAGTAACCATATGGTCCGTCCCCTACAGACTGTATGGTGCATTGTAGCTGTGAAGTTCAGGAATAACCCCAGTTACCCTTAGTTTTTGCCAGCCAAGTGATTTCACCACTATCCTGCAGCCTTGGTCAGCATAGCTATCCTTTGAAATCTTTTTTGAAGACCTAGAATAATACAAGGATGCTCACTTTCATCACTTGTATTCTATATATTACTTGAAGTTCCAGGGTGAGCAAGAAAGGAAGAAAGAAAGGAAGATAGACGAAATGGGAGATGGGGTAGAAGGAAGTATGAAGGAAAGGAAAGATGGAAGGAAAGAAGGAAGGAAAGGGAGAGAAGAAGAAGAAGAAGAAGAAGAAGAAGAAGAAGAAGAAGAAGGAGAAGGAGAAGGAGAAGGAGAAGGAGAAGGAGAAGGAGAAGAAGAGGAGGAGGAGGAAGAAGGAGGAGGAGGAGAAGGGGGAGGAGGAGAAGAGAAGAGGAAGAGGAAGAAGGAGAAGGAGAAGAAGAAGGAGAAGAAGAAGAGGAAGATGATGATGACGTAGTAAAGGAAGGAAGGAAAGAAAACACATTCAGGCACTGAGGAGCATGCATGTATTACTGGCTACTTGTGGGGTTGAGGCAGGATTTTTGCACGTTCAAGACTAGAAGCAGGCTGCTGGGGGTGAAGGTGAGCAGAGGAGTGTTGGTTACTTAGCACCTGTGAGGCCCTGGGTTTAACCCTAGTAGTACAAAAAGAAAAAAAGGGAAAGAAAGAGAAAGGAAGTAAGTGAGGGAGGAAGGAAGGAAGAGAGAGAGAGAGGAAGAAAGAAAGGAGGGAAAGAGGGAGGGAGGGAGGGAGAGAGGGAGGAAGGAGGGAGGAAAGAAGGGCAGGCAAGAGAGAGAGAAAGAAAAAATACTTATTGTCATTGATTTTAGAACACATGACTATCCATATACCGACTACCCAATATTCTACCAAAATTGCCATTTGAATTAGCAAATGAATTTAGCACAGTTGCAAGATAAAAAATCAACATGTGAAATTGGTAGAATTGCTATATGCAATAGTCATTTGTCTGAAACAAAAAGGAAGAAAGCAATTCTATTTACAATAGCTACAAAAATACCTAGGAATAAATTTAGATAGCTGCAAAAGACCTCTTTGATAAAAATTACAAAACATTGATGATATAAATTGAAAATGATGCAAAAAATGACATTATCTTTCTCTATATATGTATATGTGGGTATATTAACTACATATGTGTGTGTATACACACACATACAAATGTATGTAAAATCAATGCTGTTAAAATGTCCATACAACCCAAATCAATCTAGAAATTCAATGCAATTTCAAAATAGAAATGACATTCATCACAGAACTACAAAAAAATCTTAAAATTTATCTGGAACCACACACATAAAAATAAAAATAAAATAAAATGGTTAAAGCTCTACGGAGCAAAAAGAGCAAAGCAGGAGATATTATACTACCTGACTTCAAAATACCCTTCAAAGGGAATCAAAACAGCATGACGCTGGCATAAAAATGCCCACATATAACAATAAAAAGAACAGAAAAACTAGAATCCCACACTTCTAGAGTCAACTGATTGTCAACAAATGTGTTAAGAGTATGTAATGGAGAAAGCCCATTCTTTTCAATAAATCGTTCTGAGAAAATTGGATGTTTACATGGAAACGCTGAAACCAGATCTTTTACCTCACCAGTTAAAAAAGTCAACACAAAATGGATTAAAAATTTTAATATAGGATCTGAAACTCTAAAACAAATTTCTGCTAATGTATTTTTATACAAAACCAAAGAAACCATCCATGAATTTTTAAAAAATCAAGCAATATTAAATTTTTAAAAACTTCTACTTTGTGAAAGACATTTTTAGAAGAATGGAGAGATAAGCCGCAAACTGTGAGTAAACAATTGCAAGGACATAATGGAAATAATTTGTATTAAACATATACAAAGAACTTCTACAGTAATAAAAGAAGTAACCAAATAAATTTATAAAAATTTATGAAGACACTACAAAAAGATGTAAAAATGGCAAATATGCATACATACAACACACACAACACACATGTGAACACCAAAACATGAGTCACTAGGGAAGTAAAAATTAAATCACAAATGAGAAGGCACTGTACTGTTGTTGTTGTTGTTGTTGTTGTTGTTGTTGTTGTTGTTTTTAGGGCCACTGAGTCAGGTCTGACTCATAGTGACCCTATGTACAATAGAATGAAACACTCCCAGACATTGTGACATGCACTTTTGTTTATTTGCATAAAGCCATTTTTGTAGACACTGTGTCAATCCATCTAGTGGGGGTTCTTCCTTTTCTTCATTGACCTGTCACTCTCCCAAACATGATTTCCTTCTCCGGGGATTGGTCCCTCCTGATAACAAGTCCCAAATACTTCAGATGCAGTATAACCATTCTTGCTTCCAAGGAACACTCTGGTTGCACTACTTCTAGGATAGATATGCTGGTTCTTTTGGCAGCCCATGATATATTCAATATTTATCTCCAATACCATAATTTAAAAGCATCAATTCTTCTCCTGTCTCCCTTATTCAACATCCAACTTTCACAGGCCAATGATGTGCCTGAAAACACTATGGCATATGTTAGGCACACCTTTGACCTCAATGTGACATCTTTACTTTTCAACAAGTTAAAGAGGTCTTTTGCAACAGCTTTTCCCAATGTAATGTGCATTTTGATTTCTTGAATTTTTAGAAGACCTAAAATTTTTTAGGCATGGTGGCTCACATCTGTAATCCCAATGACTGGGGAGGTGGAGGCAGGAGGATGGCAAGTATGAGGCCAAAAGCAGCCTGTGTAATTTAGTAAGATTCTGTCTCAAGATTAAAAAAATAAAAAGTGTACTGCAGGGGCAGCCCAATTGTATAACACTTGGAAACTATGTGCAAGGTCCTGGGTTCAGCCCCAAGTACTGCAGGAAAGCAAAAAAACAAAAACAAACAAACAAAAAAACAAAAAGAAACCTAAAATTTAAAAAAGTAATAATAAAAATAAAAAAGAGACAATCCCAGTGCAGGAAATTATGGAGACCAAAAGAAATACTTATTCTTTCATAGAAGGAATACATTTTGGAATACTTTTGGCAACTTTTTACAAAGTAAGTATAATATTATCATATAACCCAGAAATCATCCGACTTGGCATTTATCTGACTGGTTTCAAAATTTATCCTCATAGAAAAATATTCACATTAAAGTTTTTAAAGATTTTTTCATAATAATCCCAAATTAGATATCCCTTCACAGGCAAATGGATCAGCAAACAGTGCTATTGCAATTCACTGGGATATTACTTGGTGATAAAACATCATGAGCAATCAAACAATAAAAATACATGGCACTTAAATACATATTACTAATGAAAGAAGCTAACTGGACTAGGCTATATAGTTTATGATTCCGAATAGATAACATTCTGGAATTACAAAACTATGGCAATGAAAAAATAATCAGTGGATTCCAAGAGTGAAGGGAATGCAAGCATGATGACTACATGAATTTTAGGGAAATTTTGGATGGTAAAACTATTTTGTATAATCTGAAATAGTACATAATGAAATTATATAATTGTCTAAAGCAATCAAATTATTTAACAAAATTGTAACTTTTAATATTAACTGCAGATTTTCATTATTAATAATTCATCAGTATTAGCTCATTATATGTACATTATGTACATTAATGAATGATATTATTTTTTTCTTTGCTTCTGTTTTTGTTTGTTTGTTTCTTGGTTTTTTGTTTGTTTGTTTGAGACAGGGTCTCCCTGAATTATGCAGACTGTCTCTCGTCTCGAACTTGTGGTCCTCCTGCCTCCTCCCAAGTTGCTGAGATTACAGGTGTGCACCACCATGCCTGGCGGTGAAAGATATTCTCAATAGGGGAAACAATGTATGTATATTTATGTGTATATGTGTGTTTATATGAATAGGAGTAGGACAAAGGAAGTTTGTATATAATCTATCTCAATTTTTTAGAAATAATTTATTAAAATAACAAAATTAACCAGGAAAATTATTAGTGTCTGTTAGTGTTGTACTGAAGAAGAAAACCTCAATTTTATATAATGGAAAATAAATTGCTCATGGACTATTCTATACATTGAGGTAAAATAGCATTTTAATATAGATATATTAGTTAAAACTGTTACCCTATTGAAATACAATATATTGTTGTTGTTGTTGTGTTGTTAGGTGCCGTCGAGTTGAGTCTGACTCATAGCGACCCTATGTACAGCAGATCGAAACACTTGCCGATTCTGTGCTAGGCAAACAATCTTATTTATTTTTAAGCCCATTGTTGCAGACACTGTGTCAATCCACCTGGTGGAGGGTTTTCCTCTTTTGCGTTGACCTGCCACTCTTCCAAACATGATGTCCTTCTCCAGGGATTGTTCTCTCCTGACTGCATGTCCGTAATATGTAAGACGCAGTTTGGCCATTTTTGCTTCCAAGGAGCACTCTGGTTGTACTTCTTCTAGGACAGATCTGTTGGTTCTTTTGGCAGTCCATGGTATATTCAATAGACGTCTCCAGCACTACAATTCAAAAGCATCAATTCTTGTAGTGCAACAAAAAATACTGAACAAAGCACATATGGTAATCCACTCTTATCTGCATGATCACTTTCCAAGTTCTCAGTTATCCACAATTCACTATGGTCTGAAAATATTAATGAAAAAATTTAAGAAATAATTCATAAGTTTTAAACAATTTTTATTATATGTTGCATTTGCTCTTTTACTATCATTTATAGTTGTTAATATCTTACTCTAATTTATAAATAGGAATTTACCATAGCTATAAATGTATAGAAAAAAACTTGGAATATGCAGGATTTGGTATTATCCATGATTTCAGGCATCTAGTGGAAGTCCTGGAATGTTTCCCCATTGTTAAGTGTGAACTACCATAAGCAGTATCTATATATAAGTAACAATGAGTCTAATGGTAGTCAAAGTAAGCCTAACATATTATCATATTACAAGCTCATGTCATCCCTCCCTACTCCACCCACTCCATAACATATGCATTTATCATCAGCATGTTTTTCAGTTTCTGAACACAAGATGCTTACTGCAACTCTTATCATGATACCTACTCCTAGGATGGGAAAAGGATGAATGACAGCAATCTCAGATAGCAGAAACAGTATATTGGTCCTAGAGAGAATACCTAGGGGAAATCATAACATGAAAACAAATTGGAAATAGTAGCAAACTAATGTCCATGACTTTGACTAGAATGCTGTCAATGGAAATGAGAGATGAATGGGATACGCTTTACATGAAAACCTTGTAGGATTAACTGAGAACTGGAAGTAGGCAACACTGGAACAAAAGGAAATTTTGGTAAGAC
>VMDO01037870.1:0-13972 GCA_007922755.1 Pedetes capensis
AGAAAAAAAAAAAGAAAAAAGAGAATGTGTATCAACCACCTTGTAAGTCTCTGAAGTGTCTGGAAGTCCTAACAGCTTTAGCACCTGCAACAAGGCTAAGTAGTACTCAAAAGTGTGAGAGGAAAAAGAACCAGTGAAAAGGGTGGTTTCTTTACAATGAAAGCTTTCGGTAGATTTACTCCTAGCAAGTGGTTTGTTTCCTTTCTAGCAATCGCAACTCTGCAACAAATAAAGTCTTTGTGAACAAGTTACAGTTTTGGCACTTCCTGTATTAGATAGGAATGACCATGCTTTTTTCCTCTACTATCTAGCATTCACCTTGAGCCAAGGCAATTCCCCTCTTGTACTTGGGAGCCAAGACCAAGGTCATAGTGTTGACCACCATTTACTGCATTCTCATCCCCTCCCAAGACAGTTTAAGTGGTGGTTAAACAGAGTGGCTTACATTGGAGTGTAAACTACTTTTGTTCTAGCCCCAATTCTGCCATCCACTTTCTTGCTGTGGGGTGTCAGAGAGTTGGCCTGCTCTAGCTCACAGTTGCTGTCACCTACCTGGCCCTAGGACATTCTCTTCTCTAAAACAAGATAAGAAGCAGAGCTGATGCTTCCCTGTTTTATAGTTTCTATCCCCACAAGCAAATCAGGAATAGCTTGGTTTTGAGATGAATACTCTTACTGTACTTTGTGGAATAACAGAATGTCAGTGCACAAGAACAATTGAAAACAGCTAGATACAAATAAGACAGAGCAGAAACACTTTTCTGGCATCAGACATCTGAAGGAGCTACAGTTATAGGGCAAAACGAAAATGAGACAATCTTTGACAATACAAAACTGTTTAAAGCTTGGACTATGTAAACATAAAGTCAGTGGAGGCCATCATAAGGGTTCCCTGCAACAAATGTGGTTTAAAAAAATAGAACTCCAACCTCTTGCCTTTCATACCATTTGCTAATCTTAAAATTGTTGTTGTTGTTAGGTGCCGTCGAGTCGGTATCCAACTCATAGCGACCCTCATAGGGTTTTCAGTGGCTGTTTCAGGATTGCCTTGGGAGTGGATTGCCAGGCCTTTCTCCCATTTTTGCAGTGCTGGGAATTGAACTCGGGACCTCAGAGACTACAGCGCAGCACACTACCAACTGAGCTAAATCCCAGTCGCCTAATCTTAAAATAGATGTTGCCAGTTTATTTATTTATTTATGATATGAGGGAGCTGAACCCATGCCTCACCATACTGTATATTTTGCGAGCGATCTAACACTGGGCTGCACCCCCACCCCATGTTTAATTTTCCATCTTGAGTCAGGGTTTTCCTAAGTTACACAGGTTGTCTCTGGCCTCAAATCTATGATCCTCCTGCCCCTGCTTCCTAAGTCACTGGGTTTACAGGTATGAATCAACAGGCCCAGTTTCAAGTCTACCATTACTTTCAGAGAAACAGTATTCATTTGAAGTTTAGAGACTGATTGATACTATTACATTTTTCTTGTTGATAATCAAGTAGAATTGAATGTAATGTCAATTATTAAAAACCACTAATACAGTATGATGTCAATTTGCAAAATAATGTATTTATATTTTTGTTGTTGTTAGGTGCCATCAAGTCGAGTCCAACTTATATGCAACCCTATGTACAAGAGATCGAAACACTTCCTGATTCTGTGCCAGGCACACAATCTTATTTATGTTTAAACCCATTGTGGCAGACATCGTGTCAATCCATCTGATGGAGGGTTTCCATTTTTTTCATTGACCTGCCACTCTCCCAAACATGATGTCTTTCTCCAGGGATTGGTCCCTCCTAACTGCATGTCTGAAAAGATGTAAGATGCAGTCTAGCCATCCTTGCTTCCAAGGAGTACTCTGGTTGTACTTCTTCTAGGACAGATCTGTTGGTTCTCTTGACAGTCCATGGTATATTCAATAGACATCTCTAGCACCACAGTTCAAAAGCATTAATTCTTTTTCTGTCTCTCTTCTTCAATGGTTCATGTACAGATTTCTCATGAGTACAATTAGGTGCTCTGGTATTCCTATTTTCTGAAGTGTTATCCATAATTTATTATGATCCACACAGTTATATGTCTTTGCGTATTTAATACAACATAGACATCTTTCTGATATTCTCTGCTTTCAACTAATATCCACCTGATATCACCAATGATGTCCCTGGTTCCCCACCCTCTTCTGAATCCCACTTGATTTTCTGGTAATTCCCTGTCTATATACTGCTGCAGTCACTTCTGAATGATCTTCAGTATAATTTTGCTTGGGTGTGCTATTAATGATATTGTCCAATAGTTTCCACATTGAGTTGGGCCCCTTTTTAGGGAATAGGCACAAATATGGATCTCTTCCAGTCAGTTGGCCAAGTAGCTGTTTTCCAAATCTTTTGCCATAAAACATGTTAACACCTCCAGTACTGCATATGTTTGTTGAAACATCTCTATTGGTATTCCGATAAATTCTTAGAGCCTTGTTTTTCCCAAGTTCTTTCAAGGCAGCTTCCACTTTGTCCTTCAGTACCATTGATTCTTCTTCATATGCAACCTCTTGAAATTGTTGGTCATCTACCAATTCTTTTTTGTATAATGACTTTGTGTATTCCTTCCATGTTCTTTTGATGTTTCCTGTATCGTTTAATATTTTCCCTGTAGAATCTTTCACTTTGGCCACTTGAGGCATGAATTTTTTCTTCACTTCCTTAAGTTTGGGAAACACTGGGTGTTTTCTTTCCTTTTGGTTTTCTGCCTCCAGCTCTCTGCACATGTCATAATAGTATTTGTTTTTGTCTTCTCGAGCTGCCTTTTGAAATCTTCTGTTTTGTTCCTTAACTTCATCATGTCTTCCTTTTACTTTAGCTGCTTGAAGTTCAAGGGGAAGTTCCAGTGTCCCTTTTGACAGTAATTTGTCTTTTCTTTTTTTCTTGTCTTTTTAGTAACCTTTTCATTTCTTCTTGAATGATAACTTTTATGTCATGCCACAACTCGTCTGGTCTCCTATCATTTGTGTCTAATGCATTAAACCTGTTCTTGAGTTGGTCTCTGAACTCATATGGGATAAACTCAAGGTCATGCCTTAGCTCTCACACACTTGTTCTAATTTTCTTCAGCTTCAGTTTGAACTTGCATACGAGAAGTTCAAACTTCTCATTGTGGTCTGATCCACAGTCAGCACCTGGTTTTTTCTGACATTTTATATAGAGCTTTTCGATTATCTCTTTCCACATATGTAGTCAATTTGGTTCCTGTATGTTCCATCTGGTGAAGTCCATGTGTATTGTTGTCATTTATGTTGGTGAAAAAACATATTTGCGATGAAAAGGTCATTGGTCTGTCAAAATTCTATCATGTGATATCCAGCATTGTTTCTGTCACCAACACCATACTTTCCAACTACTCAGCCTTCTTCTTTGTTCCAACTTTTGAATACCAGTCACCAGTAATTATCAGTATGTCCTGATTACATGTTTGATCTATTTGAGATTGCAGAAGCTGGTAGAAATCTTACCTATCTTCATTTGTGGCCTTAGTGGTGGGTGCATAAATTTGAATAATAGCAATATTAACTGGCCTTCCTTGTAGGCGTATGGATATTATTCTACCACTGACAACACTGTATTTCAGGACAGATCTTGAGATGCCCTTGTTGATGATGAATGCAACTCCATTCCCAGCATAGTAGACCATATGATTATCGGACTCAAAATGGCCCATGCCAGTCCATTTTAGTTCACTGATGCCTAGAATATCAATGTTTATGCACTCCATTTCTCTTTTAACAATTTCTAATTTTCCTAGATTCTTAGTATGTATATTCCATGTTGCAATTATTAATGGATATTTACAGTTGTTTCTCCTCATTTTGAGTTGTGCCACATCAGAAGATGGAGGTCCCTGGGGCTTTACTCCATTTCTATCATCAAGACAGACTCAACTTTGAGGAGGCAACTCTTCCTCAATAGTCTTTTGAGTGCCTTCCAACCTGGAGGGCTCATTTTCCAGCACCATATCTCACAATTTTCCTTTGTTATGCATAAGGTTTTCAGTGGCAGTTGTTTTGGGAGTGGTTCACTGGTACCTGCTCCCTAGTCTGTCTTAGTCTGGCAGCTTTGCTGGAACCTGTCCACCATGGGTGACTCTTGGTATCTGAGACACCTGTGGCATAGCTTTCAGCCTCATTGCAATACACAAGCCCCCACGGTGCAGCAAACAATGGAAGGCCAAGAATACCTGCAAAACATGCTCAAGAAAGGAAAATCCTCACCAAGGAGATATTTCAACCCCAAGACTTTCAGTTCCTTATGCTTCAAAAGAAAGCCACTAGCCACTGATCTTGTTTTACAGATTAACATCCTGATGTACAATTTATTTACCTCTTTGGCTAAAATACAGAAGAATTGGTCAATATCCAGGCATTTCCAACAAAACAGCCAAATCAAAGATCCAGTCTTTCAAAAATGTGTGAGCACTGGACCATAAATGGGAAATATGTGAGTTCAAATGATACTTGTACCACTAAATTGCCATGATGTTGGGAAAGTCTAGATCCATCTCTACAGAATGAGGCCCTTGGATAAAGGCATCCATAGAACACTGGATGCCCTAGATGATCCAGGGAAAATATAGCACCACATTAAATAAATTAGGGGGAATACTGAATATTATAGTCTCACTGTGGCATTTCTCTAATAAACATTGCTAGATCACATTTTTATGTAGCCTACATTGTTGTTTTTGTTGTTAGGTGCTGTCAGGTCATATCCAATTCACAGTGACCCTTATAGGATTTTCAATAGCTAATTCTTTTTTGGGGGATTGCCTCAGGAGTGGATTGCCACATCCTTCTCCCATTTTTCCAGTGTTGGGAATCAAATTCAGGACCTCAGAGACTGCAGAGCAGCGCTCTACCAATTGAACTAAATCCCAGCCCCACAGCATACATTACAGGACATATATCATATAGAAACATATATCATTACCTGTCATTATATATGTCACTAACATCTATCATCATATTAAATATCCAAGTACTTCTGCATTAAAGAAGTATGTTTAAAATGATCTAGCATTTCTAAGTTTACAAAGCTTTTTATGTTGTATACACTGTCTTTAATATTACTATAAGACTTTGAAGGAAGAATTGTTACTTTACAAATGAGAAATAGTTTACTATTAAGATTGCTTTAAGCAAACCAGAGCAATTATCATATCTGATTCAGACTGTAGTCCCATTTTAGAACAGATGTAACTTGCATTTGAGTTACAATTCCAACATAAATATGCATAGAACATGCTTTACAATATTTGACTGAAAAATAAAACAGTGTTTACTGATAACAAGGTGACCACATTCTGCAAAACAGGCCAGTAACTGACTCTCAGATGAAGCTATGGTAAGAAATCAAATTGTGCTTTGTTCAAATGCTTTCATTTTCATTCCTCCTCTAAATCCTTCCACTGCTCATAAAGTCATTTCCAGAAGCAATTATATTTTAAATCCTTTAATTTTCAACAGAATGCATTATTCAAAAAGTGATAACATTTTTCATCTGTTGCTTCATGAATTCTGTTATTTTTATGTTGCAAATAAAGGTGAAAGAATTAAAGTTTGAAACTGCCCATAGACTTAAAAAAGATAACTTATCAAATAATTACAAAATGCAATCACAAAGGGAACCTTATTCTATGAACAAAGAGTAAACTATCTGCATTATTTTAATAGAAAATAGAACATCTTTCGTTAATCCCCAATGAGTAACAACAACTGCAATACATGTAAATACACTTATAATAGTAAATACATTTACAATAGTAACTCTATACTGAATAATTATTACATGTTAGCTATTGACCTGAGTGCTTTCATCCTCACAACCATCCATAATTGTGGTTCTATTATAACTTGTATCTAACAATGAAGAAAAATCAGTGTTCATAGGAGCAAAGTGACTTGCCCAACTAAGGTCACATAGCTAGCAAGTAGTGAAGCCAAGACAAAACCAAATATTCTTTTATCTATCATGTGCTATTTACAACCCATCTCCTTTTCCATATGTATATATTTCAAAACATAACTCTATGGTTAAAAAAAGATATAACATGAGGAAATTTTAACAGAATCTTGGCTAAAATAACTGAAAATCCATAATGTCCTGAATATCTGTATTTGTATGGAAAATACCTCAATATATCGTGACACATTCTGACAATAAGTCAGTTCTTACCATCTTTATCTGAAACTGCAAAGGGCCCTTGGTAGCTATCTGTTCTCATTTCCCATCAGCTATTTTCAACAGCCTTCTTAAATGCCATAAAACCTTAACTTCCATGTACCTAATGACATTAAATGCATTACCTTACAAAGCAGACTTTGTACTTCTGTAAATCTCTACATGTAATAGACTATAAAGTGTTATTTTGAGCCAACTTATCCATCTTCTAACATACCTATTGTTGTTGTTGTTAGGTACCATTGAGTTGGTATCCGACTCATAGTGACCCTCTGTACAACAGGGGAAACACTATTGTCAGTGCTTCTCTGCTGTTCATAGGGTTTTCAATGGCAGATTGATTTTTGGGAGGGGGTTGCCATGTCCTTCTCCCAAGCCTACAGCTTCTGGTGTTCCCAGGTGGTCTCCCATCCAAGTACTAACCAGGCCCGACCCTGCTTAGCTTCTGAGATGTGATGGGATCTGATGCCACAGGGCTACGGCCACAGGCAACATACCTACTCATATTGCCAAAAGGTGTAGCCAACGGCTTGGTGCTTCTACATAATTACTCTTCCAATGTTATCAGCCCATCTGATAGTTACCTCTTTTCCTATTTAATATTTATGTTATTTCAATCTTTTCTAGCTGAAAGTAGTCTTCTCACCTAGTTTATTCTCCTTTGAAGGCATCCTAATTTGGTATTGCCATCTTTCAATTTTAATACAATATTCCTGACATGTTTAAATCAATACAACCTGAATTATGCTATTTATTCCGTGTTCTGGACATTGCAGTTCTGTATGAGAAATATTGAATAGCCTATTAATAGTCACATCAAACTGTTGGATTACAAAAGAATACACTTTTTACATAAACCATTGTGAATCCAGTTCTCCTCTATCCTGTGATATCTTCAAAATTAAATTCAGGAAGATTTTCTTCATCCAGGTGGAGCAAGATTCGCTGAATAAGATACTCTGGTGATCATCTCCCCACAGACACACCAAATCTGACATCAAATTTCCCTCACAAGAGCAAAGGAAATCAGGAGAGACACCATAGAATCATGTTGTAGTATAAAAATCAGACAAGCTGCATTGAAGAAGGTAAGGAGTAGAGAGTTCCACATGTCACCCCTCCTCCAACTCTACACAGCATAATGCAGAGAAAGATGCCTCCAACCTAGGGGTGAGAGAGGCCATTAAGACCAGATCTTAGTCTTAAAACCCAGTACCAGGCCCACCATAGTGAGAATCAGTGCTGGGCAGAACTCTGCAATCCTCATCAGGATAATAACCTCCAACAAAGATACAGCAACCACATCAGCCAGGCAGCAAAGGGCGGGCTCTTTCTACCTTGCCCCTCAACTTCTAGAAGCAAAACAGGAAACAAGACTCTACCCACTGGGAAGCAAGGTATGAAACCTAGTACAGGCTTTGCCTTGAAGTCCAGAACCAGGCCTATTGTGGTGTGAGTCAACACCAAGTGAAGTAAAAAGTCTCCAAACCTACACCAGAGCTTATAGATGGAGCCCATAGGCCTGCTGAAGCATCAAGAAGAGACTTGTGTGTCTGTAGAACAAACTTGAGTTTTGGCCTGCAACACTGCCAGCCTTGAAGTGGGTATTTCCTCTCCCAAGACTGCATAGGTCCATGTGGTTATGAGACTCAGGTATGATCCAGTTTAGTGTCACTGCTTGTGGCTAACTATCTCTATCCTCTAACCCCCAACCTTGGGTAGCATGGGCCAGACCTCAGAGATGGAGCCAATAGAGCTATGTACTTGGGGGCAAGCTCATGTTTTGGCCTGCATCACCACTAGACTTAGAGTGGGCCAGGGTACCATTATCAAGATTGTACAGGTCCTTAAAGCTGTGGGACTCGAGTATAACCCAGCTTAGCATCAACATACATAGCCAAGGGACTGTGTCCACCAATACTGCCTCAACTTTGAGCAGTATATTATGGAATGAGATCCATTCACTGAAGCTAGAACAGGGCAGTTGGCTCAGGACTTTGCCTTGGGACTCAGTGCTGAGCTGGTAAAATCCAACCTTGGGTGAATCCTAATAACCCCATCTTTGGGCCTATCTGTGGACAGAACCTCTAAAACAGTGCTGGTATCAAGAAGAGATGCATAGTACAAGTCTACTGGATGTCTACTCCAGTCAACATAACCTATAGGTGGTTGAAATGGTCTTGGCCCCAAGTCCAACTGAGTAGTAGGCAGCCCACAGAAATGTGGACATTAGTCCTACCCAAGAACTGCACTGGATCCTGGAAGAATTGAGCTCAGGGTATGATAGTGGCATTGGTGGACATGGATGTGGAATAGGAACCTAATACTTGTCCTTTTATGGTAATTTGCCCATAGACAGGCAGATTCTCCCCAGTAACTGACCCCAGGATGGTGATTTTGGATGAAGTGTCTAGGCCTAAGCTGGACCCAGGTACAGCCTTACAGGGATGGACTATAGTTTTAGATACTCCCCTAGTTTGTACTGGAAAACATATCAGCTGCAGATTAAGGACAAACCTGGGCTTGAATCATCCTCTAGTGCTGAAACACCAACAATAGCTCACTTATAGCAAATCTGGCCTTACAGTACCATATAATACAAAACAATGGAAATAACCATAAGCTCAGAGAAAATAAACAGCCTGATTAAAATTTCTGGAAAGGCAGGTATAAACGAGGCCCATACAATGTCACATACCAATCATCAAGCATTTCTAGGAAACCATGAGTCACTGAATGCTCAAAATAAATTTCCAGAAACCAACCACATAGTAACTGCTATGAGTGAACACTCAGATGGAGAATTGAAAACAGCTGTTTGAAGGAAACTCAAGGAAGTTGGAGAAGCACAGAGAAATAATACAACATTTAAACAAAGAACGTTAACAGAGACATGGAAGCATGGGTAGTGTCTCATTCTATTGTACCTAAGGTCGCTATGAGTTGGGCCCATCTTGACAGCACCTGACAACAACAACAACATAGAGGGCATGACTAGTAGGAGACTTCAAACACAAGAGAAAAGTAGTGAGTTAGAAGACAGGCTATTTTAAAGTACAAGTTTGAGCTAGGCGCGATGGCGCACACCTGTAATCCGAACGGCTTGGGGGGGAGGAGGCAGGAGGATCGCAAGTTCGAGACCAGAGGCAGTCTGCATAACTTAGCGAGACCCTGTCTCAAAAAGTAAAATAATGGGCTGGGGGTGCAGCTCAGTGGTCCGGCACTTGCAAAGCATGCAGGCACGAGGCCCTGGGTTCAACCCCTAGTACCACAAAAGGAGAGAGAGAGAGAAAGAGCGAGAGAGAGAGAAAAGGAAAGGAAAGGAAAGGAAAGGAAAGGAAAGGAAAGGAAAAAGAAAATACAAGTTTGGAGAAGAAAAAACAAGAATGAAGAATGCCTATGAAAAAGTTGGGACAGTATTAAAAGAGCAAATATTGGGGCTATTGGAGTTCAAGAGGGACTTGAAAATGCCAAATGAGTAATAAATTAATTTTTAAAAATGATAGAAATGTTATCAAACCTAGAGAAAGGTATAAATATCCAGGTAGAGAAAGGTTAAAGTTCACCAGACTTAATCAAGTCTACTCCAAAATATCTCATAATTGAGCTCTCACAGGTGAAAGATAATGACAAGATTCTCAAGGTAACAAGAGAAAAGAAACAAATAACATGTAACATTTCAGCTAACATCAGACTTCTCAGCAGAAACCTTATAGACCAGGAGAGAGTGGCATGAGAGTTTCATTGCCCTGGAAGAGAAAAACTGTCAAACAAAAATACTGTGCCCAGGAAAGCTATCAGTTGGAAATAAAGGAGAGATAAAGATATACCTAGACCAAAAAAAAAAGAAAGAAAGAAAGAAAGAAAGAAAGAAAGAAAAAAGATGAGATGAGATATCTTCACTACACCTATGGGCTAGGGTTTTGCTCAGTGGGTAGAGTGCACTCTCTGAGGACCCAGGTTCAATCCCCAGCACTGCAAAGATGGGAAAAGGACATGGCAATACACTCCTGAAGCAATCCCAAAATAGCCATTGAAACCCCTCTATGAGTAGCACCCGAATTAACAGCACCTAACAACAGCTATGGTTATAAGAAATGTTAAAGGCAGCTGGGTGCAGAGGCACACGCCTGTAATCCCAGCAGCTTGGGAGGCAGAGGGGGAGGATCGCAAGTTCGAGACCAGAGGCAGTCTGGGTAACTTAGTGAGACCCTGTCTCAAAAAAAAAAAAGGGGGGGGGGCTGTGGGTGTAGCTCAGTGGTCTAGTGCTTGCAGAGCATGCAGGTGTGAGGCCCTGAGTTCAACCCCAGTACCACAAAAAGGAAAGACAAAGAAAGAAAGGAAGAAAGAAAGAGAGAAAGAAAGAAATTAGGTAGGTAGGTTAAAGGGCCAGGTGCATGCCTATAATCCCAGCAGTGTGGGAGGTGGAGGCAGGAGGATCACAAGCTCAAGACCAGAGGCAGTCTGTGTAACTTAGCAAGACCCTGCTTCAAAAAATAAAAAAACAAAAATGGGTTGGGCTGCATCTCAGTGGTCCAGCACTTGCAAAGCATGCAACTGCAAGGTCCTGGGTTCAATCCCCAGTATGACCAAAAAAAAAAAGAAAGAAAGAAAAAAAGAAATATTAAAGGAACTTCTTCAACCTGAAAGAAAGAGATGTTAGTAAGAAGACAAACATTGTTGCTTTGTTGTTAGGTGCCTTGGAGTCAGGTATGACTGGAGATTTAACCCAGGTCCTTAGAGAGTGTAGAGTAGCACTCTACCAACTGAGTGAAACTCCAGCCCGATAAGGTTTGCTGTTATTGATAGGTGCTGTCAAGTTGAGTCCAACACACAGTGACCCTCATAGGGTTTTTGATTGCTGATTGTTTCAGTGCTCAGAATGCTCTATTGTTGTAAATGCGATGTGTAAACTATTCATATTTTTACTGTGAAGGCTACAAAACAATTAAAAATAATAACTCCATTAACAAGAGATAAGATATATAGAAAGAAGTAAAACGGTATATTAAAAATTTTAAATATGGGGAAAAAGGGAGAACAAGAATAGAATTTTCTTAATAAATTTTTT
This sequence comes from Pedetes capensis, assembly GCA_007922755.1. Classification (NCBI taxonomy): domain Eukaryota; kingdom Metazoa; phylum Chordata; class Mammalia; order Rodentia; family Pedetidae; genus Pedetes; species Pedetes capensis. Next base: position 11,304 of record VMDO01037870.1, read on the forward strand.
ATTTTTTGTTTCTGTTCTTTATGTTGTTGTTGTTGTTAGGTGCCACCGAGTCGGTATCCGACTCATAGCGACCCTCATAGGGTTTTCAATGGCTGACTGTTTCGGGATTGCCTTGGGAGTGGGTTGCCATGTCCTTCTCCCATTTTTGCAGTGCTGAGAATCAAACCCGGGACCTCAGAGACTACAGCACAGCACTTTACCAACTGAGCTAAATCCCAGCCCTCTGTTCTTTATGGTCATGTTAAATTGCTGTCATTTCAAAATACCTTTATTAATAATTAAAATATTTTAACTTTTTTATTAGTAATTTTTAATGTATAACTTATTAGGTCTCATTATGTCATTTCCATTCATGCATTTCATTGTACATTGCTCATGTTTACTTCTCCCTAACCCTCTTATGACCCTCGTCGCCACCCCCCCATTTCCCATCAATGGTCTCCTTTTTCTTTGCATGTCTTTTTTGTGAGTATATCTATCTATATATGTATATCCCAATTTTGCCATAAGGGGAACATACATGATATATTTTTTCTTTTCTCCCCCTACCCTTTCTTCTTGCCCCCTCCCCCTTTTCTTTAGTCCATTATCTTTCCCTACTTAGGTTCCATCTGCTTTCATGATCAATATGTTTTAATATATGATTTGTGTTTATTATGTTTATATGTTTTATATATGTTTGTAAGCATGTTTGTAAACATATATGTTTATACATGTTTATTTTGTTTATATGTTTTATATATGATTATATAAATATATGAATATATATATTGAAGTCTAACATCCACAGATGAGAGAAAACATGCTTTTGTAATCCTCATGATAACCACAAAGCAGAAATCTATGATAAACCAAACGCAAATAATAAGCAAGGAAACTAAATAATACTTCCACAGTAAATCACCTAACCACTAAGAAAGACCATAAGAGATGTGGAAAGGATCATAGAACTACAAAACAAATGAGAAAACATGATACCCAATGGCTGTCCTAACATGTGACCTATCAATAACTACCTTGGATATAACTGGATTATTTTCTCTAAGTAAAAGTCATACAGTGACTGAATGGATTAAAAACAAACCCAATTATATGTTGCTTATAAGAAACTCATTTCATGTTGAAGGATGCACATAGACTGAAAGTGAAGGAATGGAATTCAGAAGTAAACAGGAGCAGCCATTCTTCCAAGATAACTAAACTTTAAATCAAAAGCAATAAAGAGGGACAAGGAAGATCATTACACAATGATTAAGGGGTCAGTTGATCAAGAAGAAAAAACAATTTTAAATATATACACATCTTATATTGAGGACCCCTAAAACATGAAATATTAATAAGCTTAAATGGAGAGATAGACTCCAATAGAATAGTATTTGGGGATTTAACACACCACTTTCAGCAACAGACAGTTTATCCAGACAGAAAATTAACAAACAAGTAGCAGAGTTAAAATATATCCTAGATCACATGAATATAACAAACATATATAAAGTGTTCCATCCATCTGAGCAGAGTGGCACATGCCTGGAATCATAGTGATTTGGGAGGCAGAGGCAAGAGAATCATGAGTTTGAGGCCACAGGCAGCCTACATAAATCAGTGAGACCCTGTCTCAAGATAAAAAATAAAAAACGCACTGGGGGTACAGCTCAGTGTTAAGAGTATTTGCTGAGCATGCGCGAGGCCCTGGATTCAACCCCCAAGTACTGCAAAAAAAAAAAAAAAAAATTCCATCCAATGGCTGCTAAGGATACATTTTCTCATCAACACACATTTCCCAGGATAGATTATATGATATGCCATAAGTATCAGCAAACTTAAAAGAATTGGAATCATACCAAGTATCTTTGCAAACACAATGCAATAAAACTAGAAATAAATCTTAAAATTTTGGGAAATATGCAAATATATATAAATTAATCACTTACTCTTGAACAACCAATGGATCAAGGAATAATTCAAGAAGGAAATTTAAAAATTTCTTGGAACAAATGAAAATGGAGATACAGTATACTAAAATCAATGTGATCAAACAGTACTAAGAGGGAAGTTTTGTTTTTTTTTTTTTTTTTTAGGATTTTATTGTCCGACGCATCGGGGTCTACTCAGCTCCATCGAACGAGAGAGCGAGAGAGACCCCAAAATGCAGAAGCGAGGGCTTTTTATACCCTTACAGAAGCAAAATGGCGGGTTAGCTGACTGGTACAACTTTGATTGGTCACATTGGTTGACTTTTAAACTGATTGGTTAAATCAAATAGCAAGGGGCGCGCGAGAAGGGGGAAGGTTTCGGCATTCTGAGACGTTGGTGTCAGCAGATGTGGGCTGACAGTAATAGGAAGCAGCAGCTTAAGATAGCTCGGGACCTCCCAAGTTGGGAGGGGTGGGGTCTCTCTGAGGCAGTGGAAAAATTTTCTTAGCCTGATCTATAAAATGGCTTTTCTATGGCTAAGCTGGGTCCTTCATTACCCCATTCTTTTTGAAAACTATTTTAATCTTAAAATAGTAGCTACAATTCATGATTTAAGAATTGGGTCCCATCATTTTCATCATCAGATTTATAACCATCATCATAGCTTTCTCTATTATTATGATCAGGACCATCACCATATTTATCATCATCATATAACATATTAGTCCATGTTTGGCCAGTTTCCTATCCTGAAT
>VMDO01037871.1:0-13971 GCA_007922755.1 Pedetes capensis
TACATCTACATATTCACAAGAGGTTGAATATGTCCTACAATAATCCTACATGACTGCTTAATTTCCCTGTCAACGATTGTACTGCCATTCTTTTCTATCTTCTGAGAATGAGCATTTAAGCATAGCCAATAAACCATATGGCTGGTAAGTAAATATTTTCAATAACATGAATCACATTTATAGTGCATATACATAAATACAAGACATGCTACAAATGATATATATCTTAAGTAAAAATTCTTCATATACTTTGTGAACATAAGCAAATCTCAATACCCACCCACCCTCAGTGTATGTCTACCACACCACTGAGAATTGTCATTATGTTTTTGATACAAGTAAAGAAGGGGAAATGCAACAATCCCTAAAGCTTTTGCTTGAAACACTTTAGAGTTTATTCAACAACTGCCAGGAAATTCAACCTTTCAGCAGGTGCAACAACTATAAAGTAACTTAGAAAGAAACACAAAGACACATTTATCTCTTGATTCAGCATCTGAAAGCCAGTGGGGGGATATTTTCTGCATTCCTTGGAGTTTCAGTCTGCCCTATGCTAACAAATTTAGCTGTTACAATGCCATACAATATTATCTTATTAAGTGTTTGGCCTTGGGTATTTCTGTTGTTGTATGTTCAATGAGATGAATGGTTACAGTTCCAGGCTAAATTTAAAAAATAAAAAGTTGAGTTTCCAAAAAGAGAAAACAGAGAGATAAATGTTGAATGCAATTTTTTTAAAAAAATATATTTTGGTTGGTTTAATGTTTTCTAAAATAACAAATGTTATAATACTAAGATAAAAGTTTTACTTATTATTATATTAGCAAATTATACTTGGTTACAAATTGAGCTGTAATGATTTTAATAAGAGCTTTCTGTTTTATCCACTGTAAATTGCATCAGTCTCCTTCTAGATGAAAAATCTTTATCTTATTTAAATGCTATGAGAGGTGGATTGAAGATATTTTCTCATGGAATGATGTTGTTGTTGTTGTTAGGTGCCGTCGAGTCGGTATCCGACTCATAGCGACCCTCATAGGGATAGTATAAGATATTATTGTGTGTTATGACCTGCATATTTTTATTCTCCTGCAATTCTTATGCTGAAACTTTTACACACTTGGTCTTTGGCCTTAGGAAATAATTAAACGTAAGTCATCATAAAAGTGGAACTCTGATCCAATAGGAAATACCTCTCTACTTGCACACACACAAAAAGCAGTTTTGTGAGCACACAACAAAGTTGCAATCACCTGCCATCCAGAGAAGTGGCCTAAGAATGAAACTTACCTTCTGGTACCTTGATTTTGAACTTCTTCAGGCAGTAGAACACTGGTAAATAAATGGCAGTTATGGAATCCCAAATTGACTAATATACCTGTTGAAAGCATTTTATTTTGCCTTTTAAATATTTCATCATTTATTTCTAAAAGTCTAGTCTTCACTTTTGACTTTGGATTCCATTATGGGTTCTTCAAATATATATATATATATATATATATATATATATATATATATATATATATACACACACACACACACACACACACACACACATATATATATATATATTTAATACTTAGAATATTTTGATTCCATGTATTTCACTCCTAAAACTATTACCACTATACCAATATCTGAAGTCCATTTCCTCGTGTGGTAATCCTATTTATGATTTATAACCTAGAATAGATAACTTTTCCAACACATTGAGGACAAAGTAAGTCTTAATGCCTGTTGTAAATGTCACAAATTTTATCATTTTTATAATTGTTATCAGAGTCTAATTTGTGATTCTTTAGGCCACCATATTCTGAAGAGTAAAAGTTAAACTGATTATTACTAACAGTGTTAAATTATATATTGCTAGTACTTCTTCCTAACTATGGTGTGGAAAATTTGTGCTCTCTTTAAGTTTTAGATAAAAATGTCTAGAAGTCTCCAAGGGTAACCTATATATCCATAGTGCCTTCAAATTAACACAAAACCGTTATACTTTTACCAGTATCATGTCTAGCACTAGCCTGTCTTTTTCATGTCACTTGCTCAGGCCTTCAAAATCTGTGTGGTCTTTTGATTCAATTCCAGCATCTCCTTTAGCCATTGACCCTGTGTTTATTTCTTCTATTGACATACCCCACCAATACTAACCAAATAAATAATATACTAGCATCAGATTACACTTAAAAACAAAATGATAATGATACTACCAATTTATTGGCTTTTTTATTCAGAAACATTATGTTTTTTGTATAAATCATCTATTACTCTAGTACTAGCCTACAGCATTCATGTGTATGCATTTCAATGTTTCCTTATGTGTTAATGGTGCAATTTTTATTAGCAAGCACAAGTCCAAGAATTCAAACTAACTAATTCTCTTAATAGGGCTGGGATTTAACTCAGTTGGCAGAGCACTGCGCTGCAGTCTCTGAGGTCCCGAGTTCAATTCCAAGCACCACAAAAATGGGAGAAGGGCCTGGCAATCTACTCCCGAGGAATCCCCAAACGGTCAGCCATTGAAAATCCTATGAGGGTCACTATGAGTTGGATACTTACTCAACAGCACCTAACAACAACAACAACAACAATTCTCTTAATAATGACACTTATTCTTTCTTTACTTTCTAGTATGTACCCATAAGACCAAAATTATTATCCATGCATTACAAGGAAAAGTTAAGGCTTATGGTTAATCAGCAAATAAGTTGTCCAAGAATATTAAGCTATTTGTCAAAACAATTATTTGAATCCAAATACTATCCAGATTAGGTATATTCTTAATTATATCCTTATAAAAATTAAATTCATTGTTGAAATTAATAGATTCAATTCCTGTTTGTTCTTAGGATGAATGTATGTGTATACACATATACACAGACATATGCATTCATGTATTAACCTTCTGAATGTACATGGATTACCTCATAGATATTAAAAATGACCAACTATCAATTGCATAGTCTATAAACTTGATTAAATTATTATTATTTACTACTGACTGACCTGTTACACTTAAATTTTTATATTTACTATAATCGTGTATACCCAATTTTATATTTTATATTACTATTCCACTTCATGAATATATTCACATGTGGTTTTTACTGTTATTATTTTAAATTATTGTATATAAATGTAATCCATAATGTAAAGTTTTCTTAAGCTTTCTCTTAATTTTAAATAATTAGAAGTTTTAAGGTATTTATTATTGGAGATGATGCTGCAATAAAATTTTCTTGCACTTAGATTTTGTTTAATTTGGGTTGTTTTTTAAAGAAATGTGAAGAATTGTGGTATTTAGGTTCAAACTCTTGTAATGCTGTATAATTCTGAGCTACTTCGGGACTCAATTGCACTATAAGGAAGTATTTTTGTGACTTTAATTACAAGAATTTGGTACTATATTATTGAAAATATAGTATCTGATACATGTAAGGCAGATTACTCTTTAAGAACTTCATAACACAAAATAAAAATACAAACAAAGAAACCAATTTTAAAAATTATATTACAGTACAAAATACAATGTAATTGTGATATAGGCTAAAAAAAAAAGAGCTTGTAGACCAATGAAGAAAATATATACATTCATAGCTGATATAACAAAGATTGGATTATTTGTATATTTAATAAAACAATACAAAAAGTTTAGGTTTGAAAAAATATGAAGAAAGAAATTGAACAGTTCAAAGTCTGGTACTTTGAAAAGTTTAGGATCTTCAAGTTGCTTTGTCAGTGGATTGGCCCTAAGGTGACTGAAGTTGTGTGATTAAAAGGTATAACATATAATTGGTAAAACAGCATTTTTACTATAAAAATTTCATTGTAACAGCAGATACAATGAAATTATGCACGTGCTAACTAAATTCAAGATTCTTAACAATTTTCCTTTTTGCTTTTTCTAATAATATTTATGTCCACAGCTACAGGTATGTGTGTGTGTATATATATGTATATACATATATACATATATATAAATTTACTAAACATTGTAGATATCAGAGCAATTCACCCGTATTTCAGTACGTATCTCCTAAAAATAAAAACTTCATTTTTCATAACCAGAAGACATTTTTTAGCTATGCCTTTCTAATGGGACCTTATCACATTTGATGTATCATTTTGTTTCCTAAAGCTATTGGGACTATCTTAGTCTAGATAATACTACTTTTTCATGACTTTAACTTTCTAAATAATTTTACTGATAGTATCTTTGTGATATCATTTAAATTGATCTTCCATCTAGTGTTTCATATATAAACTGAAAATAAGCCTAAAAGATAGTTAGATGAAGGTTAACAGTTTTTAGTATGAACATTCCATAAGATATGCTTCACACTTTATATTTTACTATAGTAGCAAGTCTATATTGCCAGGAAGTAACATTAATAATTATTACTTGGTTAAGATGTTGACAAGATGATCTCTTGAATAAAGACATGGTTTTCCTTCAGTGTTAGTATCTCGAATAATATTTTGGCAATGTGGAAGTATTTTGGTTTTGCACAGTCTTTCAACAAATGGTTTCAGCCTGGGTTTATTATGTATACCTGAATAAGTTACAGTTACTTATACTATTAATACTTTCTATGTATTTTAGCTCAGTTGGTAGAGCGCTGTGCTGCAGTCTCTGAGGTCCCGAGTTCAATTCCCAGCACCGCAAAAATGGGAGAAGGACCTGGCAATCCACTTCCAAGGAAATCCCGAAACAGTCAGCCATTGAAAACCCTATGAGGGTCGCTATGAGTCGGATACCGACTCGATGGCACCTAATAACAACAACAACAACATGTATTTATGCAAAATCATATGATCTAAAAAATTACTTACAATATAATAGGTTTCCACTTAATACACTGTAAATTTCTTTGGAGTGTTCTAACTAAAGAGCTAATAATAAAATAATTGAAATAGATATATGATAACCAACATTTGCTCCTAATCTTTTAGTTGCCATGGTGTATATCATGATGTGGTTTCAGCTTTCATTATCCTTTTGATTTATTAGAAACTTTTTATGTTTACTGTATATGTGGCTATTTGTGAAATGTCTGTTCAAATTCCTTTTGCTCATTTTTCTGTTTCCTAATTTTTATTATTGACTTTTAAAAGGTTTTTACATATTCTGGATATGAGGTATTTCTTAGATTCATGTCTTGCAAATATTTTCTCCTCCACAGTTGGTTACTTGCATACAATATATTTGATAAAAAGTGCTCCTAAGTTTAGTATATAATATATAATTTTTCAACTGTAATTAATACTTTGTGTGACTTAGTTAAGAAATTATTTCCATACTCAGCATCACAAAGATGTTCTTTTATGAATTTTCTAAAATCTTCATTCTTTCTATCTTATTTAGATTTACATTCACCTGGAATGTATTTTGTTTATGGGTAGGGTTATTTCATAAGGATAACCAATTATAACAATATCTAATTGACAGGATATTTATTTGTCTCTTGAAATACATTGTCAGCTAAAAACAAAAACAAAAACAAAAGAATCTCCCCCCCCCACACACACACAAAAACTAGTGTCTTAGATCTCTTTCCTTGGATCTGTTCCCTGAATCTCTCTTGTTTTCCATTGCTTGTTCATCTTCATTTATGAAAATACCATAGTGTCTGATACACATAGCTTTAAAATAACTGTATCATTTTTCTTCACTAATTACTTCAGTTCTATTTGGCCCTTTAATTTTCTCCATAAGTTTTAAAGTTGATTATCATTTACCAAAGAAAATAAAATATATTTTATGATTGTGTCAAATCTGCATATTAAATTTCCAAATTTAGTTACCCTCTTAAAATTATTGAGTATTATAATCAGTGAGCTTTGTACATTTCTTGATTCATTAAAATAATTAATGTCAATAAACACAATTTTGAGGACTCATGTAGAGGTCTTCTTATACATGTACCATGTGATTTATATCTAGAAAGTTGTTTTATTTTGGCACATGCCTGTAATATTGTTGAGATTCCCAGGGGGATAAGGAATACTCCAAATATGGTTGGTCCCAGAAGCCCATCTGGCCCACTTGGAGGACTGACTTCTATCCTCCAAGGCGAGTGACCCTTACCCTATGTCTGGGTTACTTGCTCCCTTTGAACCCTATGGGGTAAGATGGCAACTAGTCACCTTTGCCCTACATCCTGGTATCTCACTCTTCCCCTCCCATCAAATAGTCCAAGATGGCACCTAAGGTATGGTAGCATCTAAAACCCCCCTGGGGCCCAATTGGTCACTTCTGATCCAATCCTGTTCCCAGATTGGATGCTAAAGAACACCCATTGATTGGCCCAAATATGACATCCTATTCCCTTCAGAATTAGCATACCACCCCTGATTAGTTATGCACTACCTGCATGAGCCTTCACCTGATTGCCTGGCCGTCAGGCTAAATAAACTCCAGAGTGCAGAGCTCAGCAGCCTTTCTGAACACCATCTAAGAGAAGCTCACCAGGTCCTTGTGGTTCCATAAGAGCCTAAGGCCCATTTACTCACCTGCCTAGCCTAGCCTTCAGCCTTCCTCTGATCTTCCTTCACCCTACTTCAATCTGCCTGCCATCTCTACCCAATCCTGACCTCTACAGTGGTGGATATCTTACACAGACCAACAGCTTTGAGAGGCAAGACTCTGAGAGTCAAGCTTCCAAGAGTCAAGCACAGGGCCTCAGAAGTGGCAAAACCTATGAACCAGAAGAGCAATGACACCCAGGTGTCTCTTCCCCAGTGGCAGAGGCAGCAGCTGAGCACTTCCCTTTCCAACTCCCTTTTCCCCTCTTCCTAGTCCTCTGTCCCTTTCCCTTTCCTTTGTGATAAACCCTTCTTCTTTTATCCTGTGCTTGATGCTCCGTTTTCTGGCCACAGCCTTTTGACTGGGTGTACTGTTGGGGCACCCACCTCTCACTTCCAGCCACAATACAGAGGAGAGAAAAAAACCCGACATAATATGTCTATTAGTTTATCTAATATAATGAAATAATTCTATAGTTATTCTTCATTCTGTATAATAATACATTCTGTATAACAATAATCCAGACCCAAGGTAATTTAGAAAGGTAGAAAATGACCTATGAACTCGTTAGTGTCAAATATACATTAAAAATTTACTTTTGAAAAATAAGATGATAGTAAATTCTGATGCATAAAAATGATCTTAATGTATCTATGAATAGCACATTCCTTTTAACTCTTTCATGTTATCCTTTGCATGAAAGGTAAGCAAATAGGAGGAATAATGTTCATTGAGCATGTAAAAATCCTTAGTGGTACCTGGCACAGTGGTGCACAGCTGTAATACCAGTTGTTCCAGAGGCTCAGTCAGGAGGATAACAAATTTGAGGCCAGAGGCTGACTGCACAATTTAGTGAGATCTTGTCTCAAAATAAAAAGTAAAAAATGGGCTGAAGGGGCAGCTCAGTGTTAGAGCAATTGCAAAATATATTTGAGCCCTGAGTTTAACCTCCTCAGTACAAAAAAAATAAGAATAAAGAACAAAATTAAGAGTTATGTGTTGTTGCTGTTAGGTGCCATGAGACGGTGCCTGACTCATTGCAACCCTATGTACAACAAGCAAAACACTATTGTCAGTGCTTCTCTGCTATTCATAGGGTTTCAATGGCAGATTGTTTTTTGGGAGTGGGCTGCAGGGTCCTTCTCCCAAGCCTGCAGTACCTGCTGTTCCCAGGCAGTCTGCCATCCACCTACTAACCAGCCTGACCTATGTTAGCTTCTGGGATCAGGCAGGATCAGACTCCACAGTGCTACAGCAGTGGCATATTAAAGGTAAATATAATTCATAAATTTAGGAAACAGAAATTATTGCCAATGAAATAGTATTAAAATGATTTATTGTCATATAATATAGACTACAGACAGTGATTGAATAATGTATATAGTAGTAGGAATACTGTCATGAACTGGAATAAAAGGAAGTTATTTTTTTCCATATTGGAGTTGAACCCAAGGCCTCATGCTTGCATGCTTTGTAAGTGCAAGTGCTGTACCACTGAGCTGTACCCTCAGCCCATTTCTTTTCTCTTCTTTTCTTTTCTTTTCTTTTTCTTTTTTTATATTTAGTGAGAGAGTCTTGCTAAATTACACTGGGTCCCTCTGATCTCAAACTTGCGATCCTCCTGCCTCTGCCTCCTTAGCTGCTAGGATTACAGGCATGTGCCACCACACCTGGTTAGGAAGGAAGATTTCTTATCTACTGGATTCCTAGATATCTATCCCAATTGTCTTTCTTTTCTCTAAAATGTAACTTCGTTAAGGCATAAGAAGTGATTCTCTTTTTTTTTCTTTTCAGTACTGGAAAGTTGAGCCCAGGCCCTCACTCAAGCTTTACAAGTGATCTACCACTAAGATGCACCCCACCCCAGTCTATTTTATGCTTTTTGAGACAGCAGCAAGCTAATTTTTGCAAGCTACTGATGTGCTGGAACTTGCCATCATCCTGCCTCTGCTTCCCAAAGTCACTGAGATTGCAGTTGTGTGACACCCTGTCTGGCTAGAAGTGATTCTAGAAACCATTCGTACTAATTTATGTTAAAATATAACTGTGCTTTAAGTTGTTTTGGAAAAAAAATTCAACTAGGAAAAATTAGATATACTAATGAGAAGTTATACAGATGAAGCCTTATCTTGTATTTATCTGCAAAATTTCTAATCCTTCCATGCTAAAATATACAAACCATTTCCATTCTTTTGTTGTTTCTTTTGCTTCTTTTTTGTTTGTTTATTTTGTTGTTGTTTTGTTCATTTGTTGCTGGTATTTTGTGGAGGAGTTGAAAAAACACAAATAATGTAGGGAATTATCTGGACATATCCGGGGTGGACCAGGAGGGTGCCCACTTAGTCCGGGCTGAGGTCTAAGCCCTCCCCAGATCCTGTCCTGTTCCTGCTACCTCTGTTCACCCTTAACCCAGGAACCTGGACTGGGACCTATTTGACTTACTAAGAGCCAATATGGCTACCCAAGTCCCAGTTCACCTTTCACCTACTTTTTCACCTTTCACCTATTTTACTCCTACCCCTCCCATCCAGTGATCCAAGATCACCACCAAACAGCCAGCTCTGGCATGGCTTCCTTCAACCTGATTGGCCACCCAGAGCCCCCGATTGGTTACAAAGGAAAGCTCAGTGATTGGTCCAGCCCACACCTAACCCACCTATCATAATTGCACTTTTTCAAGCTCTTACAGACCTTCAGTCAAGCCCCCAAATGGCAAGACTCTAAGAGTCAAGAAAGAAGACCTTGAGCAAGCCAAGAAGACCTCTCAATACCCCCACCCCAGGGAGGAGGTGAGAGAAGACAACCAGTGAAAGGCAACATCATTGGACCATTGGTGCAGCCAGGGAGGACATCAGAGCTGTTTGGCACTTTGATATAGCTCTATTATTCCATCATAGCAGCATCAACCCATGCTGCCAGCTAGAGAGCTGTTATATAGGGCCGTATAATCTTTAGGCTCTCCTGCAAATTTTTGTTTGTTTTATATAAGGCTCTGAGGTCCTTTCTTGGCACCACAGGCCAGCTGTTGCTGGATCCCGAGGGTCCTTGAGCAAACTGGTGTTGAGAAGAAGCTCTGTGATCTTTTGCTGGTCAAGAGTGGACCCCAATAAAATAACAGCATTCACTTAAAAGTTTATGCAATTTGACCCCTTGTTAATTCTCACCAGGTGATTATGTCTTGATATCAGCTATTATCTTTTCATGGTAAATCAATTAATGCATGCCCCTGAAAAAGAAGGCTACCAAACACCATCGATGAACCTATCAATTCTAATCTCCCTCTGACACAGATCTCTTTTGCCTAGAAGAGATTGAAAAGCATTATAAAGGGACTAGCATTTCATCACCCAGAAAGGATGACAGCTAATGTCATCCAAGTACTTAGTAATGAACAAAGGGCTGTTTGAACAATTGAATATTCATTGATCATATGTTCCACACTTATGTTCAAAAAATAAACTATCTAAGGGTAGTCCATAGAGGCACGTTGAGATGGAGATACATTTGTGGAGAGTCGTCAGGAAATTATTTATCCTCGGCAGATCATGTGTGTGCATTTTTCTACGTAACTGAGCCTATGGTATCATTTACGTAGGGATACAAACACAGAGAAGGTCAAAGAATTAAGCTTTCTTATTAATTAGAGCCTGGCTTTGTATTCATTCCCCAACTTAACACTTATGTGCTGGGGATATCTTCAAAATAATTTTTTCTCAAACTGTAAATTATGAGTAAATCCAATAATTTGGAAGAAATATGGAAGGATTAAATGATATGTGAGGGCACAAAGTATGTGACTGACACTTACTGGGTCTTCAAAGTAATTTCTTTCTATTTCTGTATATTCTAATAATTTATTTATGAAATCTAACAGCTATATCCAATACCAAGAAGCAATCTCAGACGTAATTACAGAGAAACATCACTCTACTAGCAACCAATGAGACTCATACATTAAATGCTACATTTTAAGTAATAAGGGAAGAAAATAAAATTTGTCTTCATGTATGTTTGTTTCATATCATCATATGTCCTTATTTCTCATAATGTCTCTATTTAGTAGATAAATATGATTCATGAGTAAGTAAATAAGGAGTCTATGCAGTGAATATATACCAATATTTTATTTTACTGTTATGTGAGTAACATAATATTTGGGAATCATTACTTCACTTGGTATTTGCAAACACAAACTTAGTTACTACTGGTGATGTCCTGCATAGATGCCCATCACAAAGTGAATTAAATTTAATCATAAAATCACTTTATGTTAATAGAAAAGAACTTCATGTTTGACTTAGCAAACCATTGATAAGTAGCAAAAACTAAAGGATGCACATATGAACATAAAATATATTGGCCAGAATATGGTGAGACTGTTGCCAATGACATCTGAGGAATGGAAATGCTAATTACCCTGATTTGACCATTAAACGTTGTATACAAATATCAAGTTACAATATTGTACTCTAAAAGTATATATAGATTATGTCAATTAAAATATAAATAAAAATAAACAAATGAGAGAATAATTTGCTCCAGGGCAAAACTGAGAGATAAATCTGTTGGCAAATGAATATTTTTTCAATGAATGTTTTTGCTATATAGAATAACTATAACAAGAAAAATGGTTAACCCACACGCAAAGGTTAGCAATTAAACACCAATACCATATATACTTCTATCTCTTGTTATTTTGAATCCAATTTAACAAATTATCACACTTTGGTGAATTTGTACAAAGCCAGGTCAGTAATGTTTTTCATTGGCTTTCAGAAAAAAGTATTGCATTAAGAATACAAAGAGTTATAAAGGTTTTTCTTTTTAAAATAAGGAGGGTTTTTGCTAATATTTCCTATATTTCTCTCCAGAGAAATATGTGAAGTTAACAACTTTCTTTTCTGTGTTTTATAAGACATTATGCTGCCAAACCAATTATATGTCAAAATATACATAAGTTAACATAAAGCACTATATTTCTTGGGATTTCTGAATTTTCAATACTATCATATTGTTGCATATTAACACTGACCAAGAAGAAAGATGTAAAATCAATCATCATATTTTTGAGCATCAAGTCCTATAGTGAAAATCCTCTATTTTTATAATTATTATGTTTAAGGCCTTTTAGAGTTAAAATTTGTCAAATTTTTAATTTTTCCAAGTTTCTTAGAATATTTTTGTTATATTTAAAACTTGTTTTCCTGAGTTAGGTATAATAGAGCATGCCTATAATCCCAGCAATTTAAGAGTCAAAGGTAGGAAGATTGTGAGTTTGAGTATGGAGGCAGAGGCAGCCTGTGCAATTTAGAGAAATTCTGACTCAAATACAGTCCAGTGGTAGAACACATGTAAAGTATGTGTTAGGCCCTTGATTTAACCCCCAAGTACAGCAAATAAACAAACATACAAACATTCAGAAACTTATTTTTCCATCAATTATACATCTAGCAGAATAGGTGGATGTATACACCTTGAGAAACACTATACACCTTATATTATGCCATCTTAAATACAACTATATGACTTCTATGTCTAAAGGTAAATGAAACTAGTACATGGTTCTAATAAGATCATAATTATTTAAGCTGTCAAGTAATTTCTGTTTAGAATAATATAGTTAGAGATACTAATGACAGTAAGCTATGTGGATTTAGGCACAGACACCATATACTAGAAGCACATGATATGAAGGAAAAAGTGCAAACACTGAGAGAAAAGTTGTGTAGGAATTATATCATGACAGACCTGTTCTCCCAGTTGTTATGATTTCAGGGATAGGGCTCAGTCCATCTATGTTTACCTGTATAATCACAGAATGGGCTTTAGAAGAGGGTCTTTGACCCCAAAGGTTCAATAACTGTTAAATTGAAGAAAACTGTGTATCAGATGGGTGAACTTTACAGTAGAAAAAAAAAGAAAGAAAGAAAGAAAAAGAAAGAAAGAAAAAATGCCCATATTAAAAAGGTGGAGCCCCAGGAACACAGTGAGGTTTCATCCTTCTGTTATTTTAAACCACCAAGTTTGAGGTAAATTGTTATGGGAGTCTTGCAAAACTAATACAATTACCTATCTAGTACACCATTCCCTTTATTATTTCTCCATTTGATGCTTCTCTTTGCCTTGTCAATTCTCCAACAATTTAAATATCTAGTCTATTTACCAGTATAATTAGGATTGTATACTCCCCAAACATTGTCTTTTGTAATTGATACATTATTATTCAATTTAGAATTAACAAATCCTTAATGAAAATAAAATCTATGATTTAAGTGATCCTAAAGTGTTTTTCATGGGAGAAGGACGTTACAATCCACTCTGGGGGCAATCCTGAAATAATCAGCCATTGACAACCCTATGAGGTTCGCTATGAGTTGGACACCACTCTATGGCACCTACCAACCAACCAATCAAAGTGTTTTTCATGAAAACTCATATTTTAAAAGTTAAAATGGATAAATATCATGTATATTTATTGTTATATTTTAAAAGTTTCTCTCGTAGCACTGTGGCGTCTGATCCCGTCAGATCTCAGACACTACACTGGGTGGGGTCTGGTAGTACTTGGATGGGAGACAGCCTGGGAACACAGGTGCTGTGGGCTTGGGAAAAGGACCGGGCAACCCACTGCCAAAAAACAATCAGCCATTGAAAACCCTATGAATAGCAGAGAAGCACTGAGAGTAGTGTTTCTCCTGTTATCTGTAGGGTCGCTATGAGTCGGATACTGACTCAAAGGCATCTAACAACAACAACGAGTTTCTCATATTAAAAGATAAAATATTAGAAGTGTAATGAATGCAACTCTTCTATATTTTAATCTCTAATTTTAATCCTCAAACAATGGCCATATTTTAAAATCAGATAAAAGGAAGAGATGATAGATGGATAGAGAGATATATAGACTTGTAAAGATAAATAAAATCAACTAATTTTCCATTTGTATCTTTTCAAATGTAGAATCACCTCTGTACATAGTTTTTATATCCTGATTGTTTAATATAGATTGACTTGAGAGCATTTCTGTTGCCATTAGGTATACAGTTTATGGATCCTTTTCATTATATAACTAAATCATAATATTCTATTCTATTTTTTAGGATAAATGCACTACATAGAAATATCCTTATCTATCTTCCAACAATAACCAAGAGTTGGAATCACTTAATAAAATAATATAAAACTCAAGAACATTTTTAAGGTTTTTTGAGAAGTATAGTATTTATCACTCATAAATAGTCAGTTGCAAAGGAATTTTTCCTGATTTGATCTTGAGGCAAATTAGCCAGTAATTTTTGACAGATGTTACTTAGGGCTACATAATTTTGTTAGATGAGCCACCTTCCATTTTAGGATAGCTACCTCTAGTAACAAAGTAACTGCTTGTCTCTTTAGACATCTTTCAATGTCCACAAGGGTGCAGCATTTGTCCGTATCCCTTATTT
>VMDO01037872.1:0-13965 GCA_007922755.1 Pedetes capensis
AAAAAAAAAAAAAAAAAAAAAAAAAAAAAAAAAAAAAAAAAAAAAAAAGATTTAATTGCTAAAGTTAAATAACCTTACATAATGTGAAAAAAAATCAGTGAATTAAAAATGCATAACTGATACATAAGTAAAGAATTATACAAAAGGCTGCATAGAGAGAAAAAAGACAAAATGTAAAGAGAGGTTAAACATTATAGAGAACATGAAAATGTGTAACATATCTAATCAGGGAATTAAGTTTATGGCTAAGAATTTCCTGAACTGGTAAATAATACGAATCAATAGATACAAGAGGCACAATATATACCAAGCAACTTAACAAAGAATATGTGACTATGTAATTGTGTACATTTGTAATGAAAATGCAGAACTCCACAAATAAAAACATCTTAAAAGCTGGCACAGAAAAGATAGGTCAACTATAAAGGAATTACAAATAGACTGATAGCAGACCTCTTAATGACAACAGTGAGAGGTAGAAGAATATCTTCATATTATGGGAGGAAAATAACACCAACCCAGCATGATAGAACAGTAGAACACTTGGAACTACTTAAAAACTGAGAACATTCAATAAAGGGATTTCTAGGACCTATACCTCTGGAAAAACGAAAATGACCTTAGACAGAAGGTCTGAAGGAAGAAGAAATGTTTCAAAAAAGAAAATAAAGGATTTGGTAAATATAAAGGTAGATAATCATAAATACATATATAAATGTTTTAATATTTTTAAGATTGGAAAATAATAATTAGTGATACCATGTTCATCAAAGAGGAGTTAAAGTGCTATGGTCTTTCTTTATCATACTGTTGAAGATAGTAATTACTATTTCTATTCGGCAACTATGCTTAATCTAATTTTGATGGTAATGACTAAAAGAAAAAATTGCTAAAACAGCACAGGTAGAATTGAGGTGAGGACGAGGAAACTGACTAAGAAAAAAAATGTAGTACTTTAAGGTCAAGAAAAGAAACAAAGAAATTACAGAAAAAGGATAAAGATAAAGCAAAATATTATAGAAGTAGCTCAATATAAAATAATCGTGTAAATGGACTAAATTTATGAATTTAAAGACAGATGCATACTAGAAAAGTAAAAACAGCTCACTGTTATTTAAAATCCACATTTATACCTGGGCATGGTGGCACAGACCAGTAATCCCAGCACTCAAAAGGTAGAGGTAGGCTGGGTGCAGTGGCACACATCTGTAATCCCAGCAGCTTGGGAGGCAGAAGCAGGAGGATTGCAAGTTCGAGACCAGAGTCACTCTGCATAACTTAGCGAGACCCTGTCTCAAAAAGTGAAAAAAAAAAAAAAAAAAAAAAAAAAAAAAAAAAAAAAAAAAAAAAAAAAAAAAAAAAAAGAAAAAGGTAGAGGTAGAAAGATTGTGAGTTTGAAGCCAACCTGGACTATATAGTGAGACTCTGTCTTAAAAAAAAAAAGTACATATACATCATAAAGATAAAAAAGGTTAAAAGTAAAATAATAGAATAAAATATATCAAATAAATACTTAATAAAAATCAATCTGAGAACACTCTTAATGAAAAAGTATGGTACTGGGACAAAAATAGACACACAAACCAGTGGAACAGAAGATCCAGAATTAAGCCCAAGCAGGTACTGTACATTATTTCTTGCCAAATGTACCAAAAACATAGAGTAAAAAAAAAAGACATTCTTTACCTTTACTTGTATTGTAAAGTCAAAATAGACCCCAGGTAAGTACTGGACATGGGGCACTGTAGTTTTTACTTAAGTGCAGGTATGTGCATTGTGGGGTAATATGTGAAGATTAACAAGTGGTGCTGGGAAAACTGGATACTCACATGTAGAAGACTGGAACTAAATCCCTGTTTCATCAACTTGAAATGGATCAAAGACTTTAAGACCTGGAATTTTGAAATTACTAGAGGAAAACAGGGGAAACACTTCAAGACACAGGCATAGGCAATGACTTTCTGAGTAGGATTCTGATAGTTCTGAAAATAGTGGCAAAAATTGAGGAAGGGACTATACCAAATTAAAAAGATTCTGTATAGCAAATGAAATAATCAACAGAGTAAAGAAACAGCCTACAGAGTGAGAGAAAGTTGGTGCCAAATATTCAGACAGGGAATTAATATCTAGAATATATGAAGAATTCAGAAATTGAACAAAAGACCAAATAATCCAATCAGTAAGTAGACAAGGGAAATGAACAGTTTTTTTTTAAATGAAGAAGTACAAATGGCCAATAAATACATAAGAAGAATTCAACATCCTTAGTCATCAAGGAAAGGCAGATCAAAACTATACTTTGATTTCACCTCACCCCAGGCAGAATGACTATCATCAAGAAAACAAACAACAAATGATGGCAAGGATGTGGGGGGAAAAGTAACTCTCATCCACTATGGACAGGAGAAAGACCTGGCAATCCACTCCCAAAGCAATCCTGAAACAATCAGCCAATGAAAACTCCATGAGGGTTGCTATGAATTGGACTCAACTCAATAGCACTGAACAACACTCATTATGGAAGTCAGCATGGAGGCTCCTCAAAAGACTAAAATTAGAAATTCCATGATACAGCCATACCACTTCTAGAGATACCTGCCTACCCATGTTTATTATAGCACTATTCACAATAGCCAAATTATGGAACAAGCCTAGATGCTCATCAACAGATGAATGGATAAATGTGGTATATGTGCACAATGGAGTTTTACTCTGCCATAAAGAACAGAATTGCAAATCACTGATTAAGTGAAATGAGACAGACTCAAAGGCAAATACCATGTTTTCACTCATATATGGAAGCTGGTAGGGGCAAGAAGGCCTTGAAACTAATAAAAGGGAAACCTGGAGATTTAGGAGGGAAATGGGAAAGGGAGAAGGGGGATATAAAGATTCCTAGAAGGGAATGGAAAAAAATGATGGTAGTTATAGAACTTGGTAGTTATAGAAAAATATATATAACTTGGTAGTTATAGAAAAATCCCAGGAGACTCTAATCTGAGGAGAGAGAGAGAGATGATGTGTATCAGAAAGCACAAAAAAGGTAGACTTCACAAAAGAAAAGAGCCTGCAATGTTGCTCCAGCCCTGGCAGGGGAAGAGGGAGCTGCACATATCCCACAAGTGCCCCAACCCAAGTGAAAAGAGCCTCACAGGCCTAAACAGGACAGTCCTACATCTCTCATGAGCCTTAAATTTCAAAGGGGGATCTAGGTGAAAGTGAGCCCTCCAGAGTGAAAGACTAACATGGGAGAAATCTTAGCACTCCCCAATCTTGGAGCAGTATAGTCAGATGCCTCCTTTCAAGGGGGTCTATTGTCTGAGACTGAGCTACTTGGAGGGCCTGATCTCAGGGAATAAGCAAAAGGCAGGGAGCCAAGGGGCACACTGTCACAATCTATGGGAGACAATCATGGAAGGGGATGCCTGATGTGAACATGTTGAGAAGCTCAGACAATAAGAGACTCAGATTGTAAAGAAATGGTGATCAGAAAATTAATAGACTCTTCACTCGGCAGAGCAGCCTGTCTGCCTTCAGATCTGCATCTTTGGAGTGCAGTTTACAGATGGAAGACCAGAATAATGAAGCTCAAGTCAGTGAGGCACTTCCATTCCACAGAAACTACTTCTCTGCCATGAAGCTTACACACAGTGGACCAAGAACACTAACATACATATCCAGTGGGGCATGCAATCCCGAACACCTCCTTCATCCTGCAAGGTGCTTGTGAATGGCTAGGGCCCAAAGCACAGAGATCTGCCCCCTGACTATGGATCTCAGTGCTCTGTTTGCTTCCCCTAATATCCAGAGACCTCAACTTAAATTGACGACCCTCTTCAATTGGCAGACCCCCAGCACTAGAGGACCCATAAAGAAACCACCTCATTCACTGGTTTTTATTATTATTATTATTTTTAATTTTTTTGCCCTTTATCTTTGCTATCTTCATACTGTACTTTTAGCATTATGTGTACCCTAGTTTATTTTTGCCTGCAGTCATACCACTGTGGCCTCCGATCTTGTCAGATTTCAGAAGCTAAGCAGGGTCAGGCCTGGTTAGTACTTGGTTGGAAGACCACCTGGGAACACTGGGTGCTGTAGGTTTGGGAGAAGGATCTGACAACCCACTCAAAAAAAAAAAAAAAAATCAGCCACTGGAAATCCTATGAATAGCAGAGAATCAGGACAATAGTGTTTTGTCTGTTGTACATAGGATCTATGAGTTAGACACTGACTCGATGGCACCTAACAACAAGAAGTTTATTTTTAAAGAAAAATACTTTTGTTTGTATTTTTCATTCTTCTTATAATTTTATAGATGTATTTTTCTATACTGTGGATCAGATTGTGGGCTCTTCCTCACCCACTTTATAACTAATTTTCCTTCTTTCTTTCTTATCTCTTTTCTTTCTTCTATTCAATCTTCTTCCTTTTTCTCCTGTCCCTGCCTCCTCCCTTGGTTTCACCCAAAAGTCTTTTTACATTTACTGTAATTAATTTTTAACATCACATCTTGTTTTACAGTATTCTTATCTTTGCTGTGGTCAATGGTTAATAGCTGGCTTCAATCAATTTTAATTGTATTTATATATTTGGTTTTGGATGTAACAGCAGTTTGCTTTGTCTTCTTGGAGTAATACTGGGCATTAAGCCCTCAAAAGAAGACTGTGCACTAAGAAGACCCCCACTTAAAATAGGAATATATGTAAAAATTACAACACAGAAATACAAGAAATATAAAAAAGCAAGATGACATTACTCCTCCAAAAGATAACTCCTCAATAAGTGAAGCCAAAGATATTGAAATGGTTGATATCACAAAGAGTTCAAAAGCCTACTTATAAAAATGATTGTTGTTGTTGTTGTTGTTGTTGTTAGGTGCCATCGAGTCGGTATTCGACTCATAGCGACTCTCGTAGGGTTTTCAATGGCTGACTGTTTCGGGATTGCCTTGGGAGTGGACTGCCAGGTCCTTATCCCATTTTTGCAGTGCTGGGAATTGAACTCTGGACCTCAGAGACTGCAGCGCAGCACTCTGCCAACTGAGCTAAATCCCATAAAAATGATTAATGAACTCAAAAACCTAAAAATAAGCACATGAAATGAGGAAGTTAATGCAGGTACTACATTTAAAAAGTAAGTGGTATGGATGAGAAACTTAGCCAAGGAAATTGAGCTCTTGAAAGAAAACCCAGCATTATTAGAAATGAAAAATGCAATAAAACAAATAAAACCACAGTGGAAAGTAATAGCAACAAACCAGAAAATCAGGGATGGAACACAAACTCAAGGAAATACTATACTCAGATACCAACAGACAAAAACAAATGAGCATGACCACAACTTTCAAGAACTGTGGCACATGAAGAAGAGACAAAACCTAGGAATTCATAGGGTAGAATAAAGAGTTGAGACTAAAATTAAAGGCATAGAAAACCTATTCAATTGAATAGTAATAGAATACTTCCCAAATATAGGGGAAGAAATGGATATCCAAGCACTAGAGGAATTCAGAACCACAGACATACATAACCAGAAAATAATCTCTCCACATAATACTATACTTATGACACTAAGACTACAAAGCAAAGAAACAATTTTAACATACAGGGACAGAGAGGTCCAGATACAATAATAATGGGTAACTTCAATATCCTACTCTCATTAGTAGATATATTATCTGAACAAAAACATTCAGCAAAGAAACCTGAGTTAAATAGAATCATAGATCAAATGAACTTAACAGACACCTATAAAATATTTCATCCAACACTTTGGAATACACATTCTTCATAGCAGCACATGAAACTTTTTCTAAAACAGACCACATTGTAGATCACAAAGCAAGTCTTAAGAAATACAAAAAAATTAAACCATTCCTTGTATGTCATCAGATGATAATGAAATACATGGAATTCAGTAGCAAGAGAAACAACAAAAACTATACAAATATATGGATATTGAAAAGCATGCTTCTGGATGATCAGTAGATCACAGAAGAAATCAGCAAGGAAATTTAGAAATTCACAGAATCAAATAAAAAGGAAAACACAATTTACTAGAACCTTAAGGATACAGCAAAGACAGTTGTATGCAGGAATTTTATAGCTATAAGTGCTTACATTGAAAAATCAGAGAACTTAAATAACTTAATGATATACTTGAAGGTATACTAAAAACAAGAAAAAGGCAAACACAAAACTGGCAAAAGAAATAAAGATCAGGATAGAAAGTAATGAAATGCAGACTAAAAGAATAATACAAGGAATCAATGAAATGAAGAATTGGTTATTTGAAAAGATAAAAAATATCAAAAAACTCTTAGCCAAAGTAAAAGACAAAGACCCAGATTAGTAATATTAGAGATGAAAATGGAGCAATTACAGCAGATATGAATGAAATACAGAGGATCATTAGAGACTAGAGAACTTGTATTCCAAAAAAAAAATAGAAAATTTAGAAATGGATAAATTCCTTAACGTATATAATCTAGTAGAATTAAATCAAGAGGATAGAGACAACTTAAACAGACCTAAAATGAGCAATGTGATTAAAGCAGTAATAATGAGTCTCCCAACAAAGAAACACCCAAGACTGATAGATTCACAGTGGTTCTACTATGCCTTTTAAGAATTTACACCTATGGTCTTCAAACTATCCTATAAAATAGAAAGGAAAGGAATGCTTCTGAATTCATTCTATGAGGTCAGTATGACCCTGATATCAAAACCAAATAAAGATACAACAAAAAAGACTATAGATCAATTTTTCTGATTCACATAGATGCAAAAATTCTCAATAAAATACTAACAAACAGAGTCCAGCTACACATTAAAAAGATCATTCATCATGATCAAGTTGATTTCATGCAAGAATGGTTCAACGTACTCAAGTCAATAAATATAATCAGCACATAAACAGACTCAAAGTAGAAATCACACATGATCATGTCGATAAATACAGAAAAAGTCTTTCACAAAATTCAACATTGCTTCATGATAAAAGCCCTTAAGAAACTAGGAATAGAAGAAATATGTCTCAAAATAATGACTATATATGTTAAACATACAGCTAATATTATACTAATAGGGAAAAATTGAAAACATTTCCCTAAATCAGGAATGAGAAATGGGTGTCTACTCTCTCCACTCTTACTCATTACAGTGCTTGGATTGTCACACAGAGCATTAAGGCAAGAGAAAGAAAGAAAAGGGATACAAATAGGAAAGGAAAAAGTCAAATTATGACTATTTGCAAATGGCTATTTGAAAGACCCTAAAAGCTCCACCAGAAAACTCTTAGATCTGATATATACTTTCAGCACAGAATAAGAATGCAAAAATAAATATTCAATAATTATTAGCATTTCTATTCACCAATGACAAACAAGCTAAGTAAGAAGTCAAGAAACAATCTCATTCACGATAGCCTCAAAAAAAACACCTAAGTATAAATCTAACCAAGATAGTCAAAGATTTCTACAATAAAAACTCAAAAACACTGAAGAAAGAAATTAAGGAAGACAATAGAAGATGGAAGGACCTCCTTTGCTCATGAATTGGTGGAATTAATATTGTGAAAATGGCTATACTTCCAAAAGTGATCTACAGATTCAATAAAATTTCCACCAAAATTTCAATGACATTCTTCACAGAAATAGAAAAAACAATCCTAAAAGTCATATGGAAGAACAAAAGACCTCAAATAGCCCAAGCAATCCTGAGTAGAAAGACTGATGCTTGTGGCATCAAAATACCTGACATCAAATTATACTACATAGACATAGTAATAAAAACAGCATGGTACTGCCACTAAAACAGACATGTAGACCAATGGAATAGAGGACCCCAAAATAAATCCACACAGCTAGAGTCACCTGATTTTTGACAAGGGTGCCTGAAACATCCATTGAAGAAGACGGTCTCTTCAATAAATTGTGTTGGGAAAACAGGCTATTCACATGCAGAAGAATGAAACACAATCCCTATCTATCCCCTTAATGTAATCAAAGACATTAATGCCTAACCAGAAACACTGAAACTGCTAGAGGAAAACACAGGGAACATACTTCAAGATATAGGCATAGGCAAGAACTTTCTAAAAAGGACTCCAATAACCCAGGAAACAATAGCAAGAATTGGCAAATGGGATTGCATGAAATTAAAAAGCTTCTGCATAACAAAGGAAATAATCATGAGAGAACTCATAGAGTGGGAGAAAATTTTTGCCAACTATACATCTGACAGGGAATTAATATCTAGTATAAAGAGCTCAAAAATTAAACACCAAAAGATAATCCAATCAATAAGCGAGCAATTGAACAGATGCTTCTCAAAAGAAGTACAAATGGCCAATAAATATATGAAAATATGTTCAACATCCTTAAACCATTAGATAAATGTAAATCAAAAGGACATTCAGATTCCATTTCATCCCAGTCAGAATGACTATAATCAAGAAAACCAACAATAAATAATTCTGGTGAAGATACAAGGAGAAAGAACCCCTTATACACTGCTGATGAGAATGTAATTTAGTACAGCCATCATGAAAATCAGAAAACTGAAAACAGAACTACCACATGATCCAGCTACACAACACCTGGGTATATACCCAAAGGAATCCAAGTCAACATCACCACAAAGACACCTGCACAGAGACACCTGCACAAGATGTGGAATCATCCTAGATGTCCAACAGATGAATGGATAAAAAATGTCACACACACACACACACACACACACACACACACACACACACATAATGGAATTTTATTCAGCTGTAAAGACGAATAAAATTGTTGTTGAAGAATGAAATTGTTGTTGAAGAATGAAATTGTTATTGTCAGGAAAATGGATGGAACTGGAGACTACCATACTAAGTAAAATGAGACAGACTCAAATAAATATATATATGACTTGAAAGTATAATGGGATATATTTAAAGGGGGGTGGGTAATAATGGAAGGGAGTGGGAGCAACAAAGGAGGTACTGAGGGAATGAATAAGAGCAAAGTGCATGATACAATTGTATGAAAACGTCATAATGAAATTTTTTATATTGTACGCTAATTAAAAATTTTTAAAATAAAGTGGGGCATAGTGGTGCATGCCTGTAATCCCAGTGACTCAGGAGGTGAAGGCAGGAAGATCACAAGTTTGAGGCCAGTGGCAGCCTGTGCAATTTAGTGAGACCCTGTCTCAAAAAATAAAAGTAAAAAAATCACCTAGGGGTGTGGCTGACTGGTAGAGTGCTTAGCAAAAGCATGCATGAGGCCCTGGGTTCAATATCCAAGTACTGCAAAAAAATAATTTTTTAATTAAAAAAAATAGAGGGGGTGAATATACTCAAAGTACATATATATATGGAAATGTCATAATGGAAATCCTTTGTACAATTAATATATGCCAATAATAATTCAGTTGCATCATATGCTTGTGAAAGCTGGATGTTCAATAAGAGAGACAGAAGAATTAATGTTTTTGAACTATGGTGCTAGACACAAATATTGAATATAGCATGGACTGCCAAAAGAACTGACAGATCCATCCTAGAAGTGCAATGAGAGTGCTCCTTGGAAGCAAGGATGGCTAGACTGCATCTGACATATTTTGGACACATTGTTACGAGAGACCAATCCATGGAGAAGGACATCATGTTTGGAAGAATGGAGGGTCAAGGAAAGAAAGATTCTCAACTACATGGATTGACATAGTATCTGCAACAATGGCTTAAACAGAAAAGATCTTGTGCCTGGCACAGTGTCGGGGAGTGTTTAGTTCTTTTGTACATAGGGTAGCTATGAGTTGGACCTGACTCAAAGACACCTAAGAACAACAACAATAAAAAAGAAAGTAAAATAAAGTACAGAGAATGTTAGCCAGGTGTGGTAGCACAGGCATGTTATCCTAGCACTCAAGAAGTCTGAGGCAGGAGGACTGATATATAAATTTGAGGCCAACCTGCTCTACATAGCAAGTTCTAGCCTGGGTTACACAGTGACACCTTGTTTCAAACAAAACAAAACAAAACAAAAAAACAAAGTGTAGCCACTTTGGAAAAGTTTGGCAGTTTGTTAAAATGTTAAATATAATTCTATTCAATTGCCATATAATTCTACTTGATTGCACAGTTGTTCGCAGGTATCTACCCAAGAGAAATGAAAACATTCCATGAAAAGCCATATACACGTGCTAGTGGCATTACTCAT
Organism: Pedetes capensis; assembly: GCA_007922755.1. NCBI lineage: Eukaryota > Metazoa > Chordata > Mammalia > Rodentia > Pedetidae > Pedetes > Pedetes capensis. The sequence continues at coordinate 10,211 of VMDO01037872.1, forward strand.
AATAGCTTAAAAGCAGAAACAATCCAAATGTCATTCAACTGTTGACTGGATGAACAATTTTTTCCTGTATTTATTTTGTTGATCACATGATTTTTGTCTCTCATTTTGTTAATATGATGTCATGTTTATTGATTTACATATGTTAAACCATCTCATATCCCAAGGATAAATCTCAATTGATCATGGTGCATGGTCCCTTTAGTGTACTTTTGAATTTGATTTTCTTGTATTTTGTTGAGGAACTTTCCCCACATATGGTCATTAGGTAAATTGGCAGTAATTTTCTTTCCATGTAGTATCCTAGTCTGGCTTGGGTATCAGGGTAATGTTGGTCTACATAAAACAAGTTTGGAAGAGTTCCCTATTCTTCAAATGTTTGGAAGAGTAAGATTAGTATCAATTATTTTTGAAATGATTGGTATAATTCACCAGGGAAGGCATTGGTGTTGGATTTTTTTGTTGTTGGAGGAATTTCTGATTACTGATTCAATCTTACTAGTCTGTTCAGATTTATATTTCTTCATTATTCAGGCTCAGTAGACATTTATGTTTCCTCTAGGTTATCTTATTTGTTGATGTATAATTATTCATAGTATCTCTAACAATCCTTTGTACTTGTCTCTGCTTTCATTTCTGATTCTTTTCTCTTTTACTTTTTAGTCTAGCAAAAAGATTTACTAATTTTGTTCATGTTTTCAAAAAGCCATTCTTAATTTCATTCATAAATTATTTCCTGAACTCTTATTTCATTTACTTCTGCTCTGATCTTTACGTCCATTCTTCTAACTTTAAGCTTGTTAAGTGTCATCAAGTGGGGTGTCCAACTCATAGAAACCCTCCGTACAACAGACAAAACACTATTGTCATGCTTCTCTGCTATTCATAGGATTTTCAATGGCTGATTTTTTTTTTGGTAGTGGGTTGCTGGGTCCTTCTCCCAACCCTACAGCACCTGGTGTCCCCAGATGGTCTCCCATCCAAGTACTAACCAGGCCCAACCCTGCTTAGCTTCCAAGATCTAACAGGATTAGACGCCACAGTAGTACAGCTGCGGCAACGTTAAGTTTAGTTTTTCTTTTTTCTAACTCTTTGGGACATAAAGTTAGTTATTTGAGATCTTATTTTTTCTTTCTCTCTTTCTTCTTCTTCTTTTTTTTTTTTTTTTTTTTGGCAGTACTGCGGTAGGGGGCTGAACCCAGGTCCTCTCTCATACCTTGCAAGTGCTTTACTACTGAGCTGCATCCCCAGCTCCTTTTTTATCTTGAGACAGTGTATCACTAAACTATGCAGGCTGCCTCTGGCTTCAAACTTGGAATTCTTCTGCTTCCACCTCCTGAGTGACTGGGATTGCAGGCTTGCACCCCAAACCTAACTTCTTTTTTTATTAATGTAGGCATGTATGACTAAATTTCCCTATTAAAACTGCCTTAGATGTATAAGTTTTAGTACCTTGTGTGTCTATTTTAATTTACCTCAATATTTTTACAAATTTCTCTTTTGACTTCTATCTTAACCCACTGATTGTTAAGAGGTATGTTGTTTAATTCTTACATGTTTATGAATTTTCCAGTTTCCTAATGTCATTAATTTCTCATACATCATTGTGGTTAGAAAATATACGTGGTATGATATTGTTTTTGAATTTGTCAACATTTGTTTTGTAGCCTAACATATCAGTGTTCTAGAGAATGTTCCATGTGTATCTGAGAAGAATATGTGTTCTGCTGCTGTTGGATGGAATGTTCTGGATATGTCTATCAAGTTAGTTCAAATTCAGTATTTCCTTATTTTCTGTTTAGCTGATCTATCCATATTGGAAATAGGGTACAGAAGTCCTCCATTTTTACATTGCTGTCTGTTTCTCCCCTTGCATCTGTTAATATTTGCTTGATATATTTAGGTGCTCTGATGTTCAATGCCTATGTATTTGTAATTATGATACCCTGTTGATCAGTTGCCATTCACATAATTGCCTTCTTTATCTCATAACATGTTTTGACTTAGTCTATTTTGCTGATATAAGTGTAGCTACTCCTGCTCTTTTTTGGTTTCCATTTGTAGGAAATATCTTTTTTCCATTCCTTCACTTTCAGACTGTGTGTCGTTGACTCTGAGGTGAGTCTCTTTTAGGCAGTATATGGCTGGGTTTTTGTTTTTTATTTTAAAACATATTCAATCACTATTATTTTTAATGGGAAAAATTAACCCATTATATTTAAAATATTTATTTACATATAGACTTACAGGGGTTGGGGTTCAGCTCAGTTGGTAGAGTGCTGCTCCACACTCTGAGAGGACCTGAGTTCAATTCCCCAGCACCACAAAAATGGGAGAAGGATGTGGCAGTCCACTCCTGAAGAAATCTCCCCCAAAAATCAGCCATTGAAAACAATATGAGGCTTTTTAATTTCATGTAATCCCATATTTCAACTCTTGGTGCAATTTCCTGAGCAACCTTCTGTGCAGCAAAGGAAACAATCAACAGAGCTATGGAAGAACCCACTGATTGGGAGAAAATCTTCTCATCCTACATATCAGACAGAAGACTAATGTCTAGAATTTACAAAGAACACAAGAAAGGAACCCCCAAGACAATAAATAACTCAATACACAAGTGGGCAAAGGAAAGGAACAGACATTTCTCAAATGAAGTTTGTAGGGCTAAGAAGCACATGACAAAATGCTCAATATCCCCAGCCATTAGGGAAATGTAAATCAAACAACTCTGATCCCACCTAACTCCAGTAAGAAAGGCCAAGATTAACAGCAACAAAAAAATAGTAACAAATGCTGGTAAGAATGTGGAGAACTATCATTTGACCAAGCTATACCACTAGTGGGAATATACCCAAAGGGAGACAAATCATTATATCACAGAGACACCTGCATCTCCACATTCAGTGTAGCACTCTTCACAACAGCATGGATATGAAACCAACTAAGATGCCCATCAATAGAAGAATGTTTTAAAAAATTATGGTGCATATATACAATAGAATATTACTCAGTAATAAAAAATGAAATGATGTCATTTGCAGCAAAATGGATTGAACTGGAGAATATCATCTTAAGTGAACAAACACAACCTCACAAAGAGACATGCTGTATGTTCTCCCTCATATGTGGTAGCTGAATCTTATATAAAAGGAAAAAAAATCCTATACTTAAGTTGATATATAATAATGCACAGTTAAACTTACCAAAGAAGGAATAATATAAGGAGTAGAAAGGAGGAGGGAGGGAATGAGTAAAGGGAAGCAAAGATTGCAGAAGGTGGGAAAGGGAGGAGAAACAATGTAGAGGAATAAAGAGGGAGAGGATAATCTCAATGTAAACAATACAACAGCATTGGAAAAGTAGGGGACCATAACCCAGATATGCATATGAGTTTTACTACATATTAGCCAAAAGGTTCCATGAAACTTGTAAGTTGATAAAGTGTAACCAAAAGTGATGTAATAGTTGTATAATGGAAAAAGTCAATGCTGTATTACTCTACTCCACCAACATTTACCAATAAAGGGGGGAAAAAGGAAAATCCTATGAGGGTCGCTATGACTCAGACCTAACTTAACGGCACCTTACAAGAACAATGATGACTTATTATTGTTATCAGGTTAATCGTTTTCTAGTTGTTTTATAGTTCCTTTGATTAACCATTGCAGTGTCCCTTTGTGATTTGATGATTTTCTGTAATACTATCCTTTGAATCTTTTCTGTTTCTTTTCTTTCAAATTTATGTTTTTATTAAATAT